>CAMIUK010000077.1:1210000-1217500 GCA_946251905.1 Cryptocephalus moraei
TTAAGTTCCTGGACTGCTTTGATGTGTTGAAGTTGTAGAGCGACAGGAACGGAATGCGACAAAATACATAAGGTTTCGTTGGGAGTCGTACAGTAGGCGGCGAGCACGCCTCTCAAACAGACTGCCTGAGTTGATCTAAGCTGGTTCAGTACCGCCACTCTCGAGAGACGGTGACCCCAAATCGTGACCCCATATGAAAGTATTGGAACAATCGCTCGATCATAAATTGTCTTGAGGGAGCCTTGAATTTTATGTATATTTCCCCAATTCCTGAAGGTGTAACGCCTCAGAGTTTGAAATATATTCTTACACTTTCCTGTAATATATGCAACATGTTCGTTAAAGAGCAGCTTATGATCGAGGACTATTCCTAAATACTTAACTTCTGTCTTACGCGAGACTGGATGCCCATTGTAATTAACAACGGGATTCCTGCTAAGAGAAAGCTTAGAAAATACCATATAGTTAGTTTTGTTAAGTGACACATCAAGCTTCTGCGCAGAAGCCCATCTCGCCAAGATAATCATGCACTCTTTAGCAATTAGTTCCAGTGCCAATCTACTGGTGGCATGCATTGAAATTGCCAGATCATCCGCATACGCCACAGTCTGGACCCCTGCGGGCCAGTTCTCACGCAACAGCACATCCATAATTACGTTCCACATGAAAGGACCCAGGACCGAACCCTGCGGACAGCCCTTCGTCAGTAGCCTTGATGCCTTAGCATGTTGAGTCGAATATATAATTCGTCTGTCACAAAGATAGCTTTTAAAGAGCAAGAGCAAATCGCTAGGAATCCGCCTGTCATGCAGTTCAGAAATCAAGCTAGGCCACCATAAGTTGTCAAACGCCCCAGAGATATCCACGAAAATGACCATACTGTGCCCAGGGGCATAGTGGGAATCTCGTTAATCCATTCATGCGCGTCACTAATTAGATGACGAGGCATTTGGCTATGAAAAATATTTATTGAGATAAATACATTACGCCCGTTATTGGGGGGCGTCCCATTCCATATACAATGCCAGATTGTGACCATGGTTGTTAAATAAATAAGTAAAATTTTCCTCGCTTGCATTTAGTCATAATTTTCAATGCAAGGAGAATGCATATGGCCATGTCAAAGTTTAAAAAAAGTAGATAAAAACAAAGGACAAGACAACAATTATTAAGAAAAACCGCTCCACCGCTGTACAGGGGCGGGGATGCATAAGACACATCGATACAGGCACATACACATAAAACTCGCATGCGCATTTTGCGCCCGCTGTTTGCGAGAGAGCCACTCACCACGCGATCACAACACAATTGGAGGGTCTGCAGAGTTCGCAGCGTTGCGGTGTTTGCTGCTCCAAACCCTCTTCATGAAAGCACTATGGGCGGTGGAAGCCCATTTTATTGCGGAGTGGACGCAGCTTGCACTCAGCTGCGGAGGGATGTCTAGAAGTTCACTCACATTGCGGTTGGCGCTAGGCCATATGCCGCGGGCACCGATGGTGATGGCCTCAAATGTGAGTGGCTTGTCAGGATACTTGGCTGACATTGCCTGGCGGAACTTTTCTGTGTTGTATTTCTCCCGCTTTATGGCATGTGATTGCGACGGTGGAATGTCGCCTTCCCAACAAACTTGAACATCTACAACAGCCAAGGTGTTTGCCTGATGGATTATCAAATCAGGCTTATAGAGCGTGCCGTCAGAGTGCCTAATATGAGGCTCTTCCTCGGTGGGCCACCCCTTCTTCGTCCTGCAATGGTTCGCTATCTTTTTGGCGATTTCGTTGTGTCGCCGGATGCGTTCGCCATGGGTGGTAGGGCATGCTTGGAGGACGTGAGAGATTGTCTCCATTTTACCGCATCCGGCTCTGCACATTTGCCTATCGGGTGGGTTTGATGGAATTGCGGCTGTCGGCAGATTGGCTGTACGTAATTGTACAGCCCTTACGAAGTCGCGCCCGGTCCATCCTTTGGGCCGAGCCCGAAGCCAAGAGCGACTAGCGGAGGAATCACTGCATTCCTCTAGACCCTTCGTGAAGGGACCAGCTTTAATTTCCTGTCTCCATTTATTATCCGGAGGGATTTCCCCAGCCAACGCCGACAGTCTCCTCATCAGGCCATCGACGATTTCGGTATATGTGAGCCTTTGCCCACAACGATCTTCGTCGTTCTTGCGTATATTGATCAGTCGACGTAGGTACAAGTGCGGGACGACCGATCGCAGCTCGGCAACTCCGAGGCCGCCGTCTCTCCACTTAGCGTGGATAGACGCGTTGGGGGTGTGAATGTTCAGGTGCAGTATCCGCTTAACCCAAAGTCGAATAAGGCGATCGGCTTCGCGCAGTGCCTTCCCGGTGATTTTGGGTGTGATAAGAGCATACATAAGTTTTGGAACTATATGGTCCCTTATAATTGCCATCTTCTGATCGGGCTTTAGAGCGGCGTAGTGAACGTTCTTCAGCCACACGGGGAGAGTGGATAGCGACGGTTTGGCCGCCCCCGACGCTCCGAACTGGTGACCCAGATATCGGAAGGTGGAGACAGCGTTGACCATCGGCACTAACTCCCCCTGTGCCCGAAGGAAAGGTTTGCTCCTAGGTATGCTCCTCTTATTGTTTATGGCGATCGATAGGCACCTTGACTTCCTTGGGTTAAGCGACATTCCTCGCGCCGTGAAGAAATTCTCCACCGCGGTGAGTTGGACCTGAGCGTCCACGTCCCTGTCAGCAGCGAGGACGATGTCGTCCGCGAAGGCCATGCCGCACACGCCCCAGTCATCCTCTATCGTAGCCTTGATGTTTAGATTTTCTAGCTGGCAAAGTAGTTCGTCGACGACCATGTTGAAGAGTATAGGCGAGAGGGGATCTCCCTGTTTAACACCCCTGCGAATCGAGATTTCCCTCGTATATGCTGAACCAGCTCTTATTGTGGTCGATGCCCCGCTCAGATCTTTCTGGATGTATGTAATAAGGTGGGGATGTACACCTAGCCTTCGTGCTGCCCTAGTGACAGCCTGGTGTGACACAGTGTCGAAAGCTTTACGCACATCCAGCGATACGATTGTGTACGGATGGTGCTTTTGGGCTTTAGATACTAGGAGAGTTTCTAGCATGGTGGCATTAGTCATTGTTCCATCAGTTTCAGTGAAACCACGTTGGTTGCCATTCAGCTTTATTAGTCGCTTTATCCGTGCCGTCAGAATTTTATGATAGAGCCTCTGCACGGCCGAGCCAACAGTTATTGGGCGCCAGTTGTTCGCGTCCCTCTTATCTCCTTCTTTTGGTATCAGCGTAGTCCTGAGAGTTTTCCAGCTGTTGGGAATAATATTTCTCAAGAGGACTGTATTATATATTATGGCAAGCGTGGCGTTGTCCGTTGATTTGACAGATGGGATAGTTATACCATCGGCGCCTGGCGCTGACGGTTGCCAGTTGGACTTGGCTTTCTCGATTTCCTCAGTTGTTATTGGTTTTAGTTGGTCGGGGATAGTTTCGCGCTGGTCCAGTATGGGTTGGTTTACGGGCGTTGAATCGCCTTCCAGAATTCCTCCAAAGACTTCCTCGACATCGGCCGTAGAGGGGAACGCTTCTCTCTCATCGAAAGGACGGCCAGAGATTATCATCTCGGCCAAGGCCCGTTTGTTTTTAACGTACAGGTCTTGGGTCTTTTTAAAGATTGAGGACTTCTTATTATTTGGTCCTTTGTGCGCGCCATAGTTACTTTTGTGTTTTGTCTGATGACGATTGTTCTTCCGGGTATTACTGATAAATAATTCCGATGAGTTGTCCAGTAACATCTGGAGTTCCTCATCGGTCCCCAGGAGGGCTGCGCTTGCCAATTTGCGCATTTGCGGGACCGTGGTCCTCTCTCTCATTTCTCTTAAGGTCTCAATGATGTTTTGAGTTTCTGAGTTGTTCGTGTGATCAGAAGAGGTATGTGTGCGTTTTCCTCTACTGTCTGAGAGAGATCTCCGCTTGCGCTTAAGCGGTGTTATTGCGTTGGCTGTTTCGTTCCCTGTACGTTCCGTTCCCTCTACGGTCGGTGTTTCGGCAGTGGTGGTATTCGTCGACCTTTTGGTCGGAGTCTGTATAGGTTCGTTGGGAGAGATGTACTTCCGCTTGGATGTCTCTTGCTCTATCGGATCTTTAGCGGGCAAGGATGGAGAAGAAGTGGCCTCAGTCGTTGTTATATTATCTATAGCAGTAGTGCGACGCGTAGGAGCGGAGCCCTCGCCTACAGCATCCGCACCAAGAATGTCCCTTTCTGGAGTCCCATAAATCGACTCAGAGGTCTCGTCCAGGGATGGCTCAGTCTCGAGATTCTTAAGTGTGTTGGTGGAGGTAGATGGTTCCACCGTCACAGGAGATATTGCTGGTTGGGAAGCTATTGTGTGTGAGTTGCGAGCTATAGGAATTTCCTTGGGGAAAAGTGGTTTTGAGGCTTTAGTTTTCCCCAAGTTCTTTGCTTGCTCTAAGTATTTCTTGTAGATATCTTTATCTCTCCTGTGACGCACCTGGTGTACCGTGAGACCTGTAGCTTCGGCCATCTTGGTCAGGAAAGGAGTCCCTTTCGGTGTTTTGACTTCGATGGCAGCCAAGGTCATGTATAGGTCTACATCAGGTGCTGGAAGACGTTTCTCGAGGTCGCTAGCATACTCCTGCGGGTGTTTGCGCCGTTCGTGTTGGCGTACCGCTGGGAAAGATGGAAAGGTTAACGGGCAGAAGAGGCACCTGGTGCGGGAAGACTCTGCGGTTACGCAGGTCTTTTCATGTTTGGCGAGTGAGCCTGGCTTTTGAAAACTTTGCCCACATCGTGAGCATGTCAGATCTTTGGCTGTGGGAGACTTTTTCGGCAGCAAGAGGACTGATTTGCCCCTTGCTATGATTGTTTGTTTGCCTTGTCTCCCAGATGATGTACCGCCAGGTTTGGCGGTGGCTGGAGCTAAAGGATCCATGCTCCGATAACTATGTAGATGTTATTCTCTCAAGGTCGACACGGCCGCGCTGTCGGGGCTTGCGGGAGAACGTTTATGTTTCGATGCGGTGCCCGCCCGGAGAGCGCTACAAGGATGCGGCGCCTTCGCCAAAAAATGTGTTGGAGGCGTTATAGGGCCGCCGAAGACTGCCAGTATGGCCGAACGTAAACACAGAGGATGAATAAGGATGTTTTCGAACGGTCACAACAACGGCGCATGCGTAGATGCGCTTTCTACTGAAAACGCTCTATCTCCTTTCTTGAGGGAGCTGGGGCGACGAAAATTCAGGTAGAGGTACTCCTCGTCGTCCTCCCTCGGCTGCGGATGTTGCTGCAGCTGTGTGCCTCACTGCACATGCGCCGTTTGCAGTTTTATTCAGCTGTCGCGGTACCCAAATACCGAGCGCTACACCCATGTAGTGCCCGCAAAATGTAAACAAACCTTTACCCGTGTCTAGAAGGGCCGTCTTTAATGCTGGGGAGATGAAAGTTGGTGGGCTGGTAGAGTTTCCCTCGGTCAGTCGAACGAATATATATATATATATATATATATATATATATATATATATATATATGTTACGTAGTATCTAAGCGTGAGACACCTTTCGTCGATCGTCGTCGGCGTTCGACCTTGGTCCGTTCACCGGTTGCTGCGTAGGCCGTGGAATTCGTCCGTTTCCGGTGCGTCGAAATTATGATATATATCGTGATATTCGAAACGAATAGCATATTATCCGTGCATCATTCTAAATCGACGCCGTCGTTACAACATGATTGATCCTTTCCCTCTCGCGCGCGTTTCCAACGTACTTTCGAATCACTTGAGGGTAGTCAGAGGCGAGCCGGATGCCTAACGAAAGGCCAACAAGGCAGAATCATCATCCTAACCGTTGGCCTCGTCATCTGAGCGCCGTGTTATCGCCTGGGGCCGTGTTCGCGCAACCCCCTCGACAACTGATGGGCGCCCCTCGATCATCCGCTGGATCCCAATTAAGGGACCGGGACTTGGGCGCTCTCCATCACGACCAAGAGCGCGCCTTAAACGGTGCTCGATCATTATTTCGGCCGACCAGAGGTGCGGGGGGTGAGCACACCGACCCCAGCGACACAGCAACGCCCAGCCGGACGCTGCATGTGCGGTGTGGCGTTTCCCCACCGCTAAGGATTAATAAGATACGAGTGCTCCGCCTCAGCGTGAGGCCCGGATCGCTGGACAACACGAAAACTCAAGGGACAGACGACCGAAGTCGCAGAGACACTCACACACCACTGGACGAAGACACCTACACGCTAGGACATATATGACGGGCACAACGGACATAAAAGACCGCCGTACTTCGTCACCCCCGCATGTGGTGGCTATACACACCGAGGCTGCCGACGAGGACGCCGGAGACGATATTCCTCACCTCCTGCCTCGTCAGTTCTAACAAGCCGCAGATGTTGGCATTGCTGTCAGGCCATATTCCCCTCGCACCCACAATAAGTGGGGCCACGGTTAACGTGTGGCCGGGGTACATGCGTTCAAGAGCCCCCGTGAACTCAGACTTGCTGTAAATGGCAGCTTTGGTGGTGTGTGCCGCCGAGAGGGGGTTGGGGCCCTCCCACGAGACGCCAACCTCACATACAACAGTCTGATTACCTCGGGTCAATATGAGATCCGGTATACGGAGAGAACCGTCAGTGCACCTGATCCGTGGCTCTACCTCCACAACCCAGTCGCGGCCCTCGGCGAACCTGCGTACTGACTGAACCACTTCATCGTGTCGACGTATACGCTTCCAGTGCCCATAAGGACACCGTTGAAGCACGTGCGACAACGACTCTGCCCTCGCGCAGCCGAAGCGGCACAGCCTTTCCTGAGGGGGGTTCGAGGGTATCCCCCTCGTTGGAAGGAGATTCCCCCTCAGTTGTACACATCGCACGAAGGTGCCGTCAGACCAGTGGCTGGGAGGCTGGGAAACCCAGGCCCCGGAGTGCCCTGTGGAACGGCCCTGCCTCAAGCCGTTACCCGAGTAACTCCGCTCGAGATTCTCCCCCCATTCCCGAACTATCGCGCTTCGCGCCCCGCCAGATGTCCCAGTCCACTTGAGGAGTCGCTCCCAGAGGCGACTGCCATAGGACGAACCCATGGCAGCGCAAACGATATCTACCCCTCCAGCGCGCAGCTTGGCCACGCGCCTTCGGAGGATAGCCGGAACGTTGCTCCTCAGAGACGGGACGCCTAGACCTCCCTCACGCACTGTGGCGTGAATGAAAGCGTCGGCGCAAGTTCGGTTCAAGTGAAGAAAACCCCTTACGGCCACCCTGATAAGGCGGTCGGCGGCTTTCAGGATCCGTAACGTCACCTGAAAGCACTGGAGCCTGTCCATATACCGAGGTATTAGATAGTCCTTCAGGACGGTCAGCTTCTGGTATGATCTTAAGGGGGCTTTACGCAATCTGGAGAGCTGTGCCTGCAGTTCGTCGATACAAGGTCGAGATTGTCCCATGATCCCGTACCTCCTACCCAAGTACTTGAAAAGATCGAGG
>CAMIUK010000077.1:1225000-1237500 GCA_946251905.1 Cryptocephalus moraei
GAAGTCCTCTAACATGAGGCCTCTTTCATCAGTTTGCTTCGAATGCCAAAGGGTGGATTTACAATTAAAGTCCCCTAATATAATAAGAGACAAATTACGATATGTGGCTCTTAGATCAGCTAATTTAGCAAACTGGGGGTTTAAATCCCCCGCCCAAGGGCAATATATACTTACCAATATCAACCTATAATCTCCAAACGTTATTAATACTGCTACAAAATTCTTATCGGTATACTGGATTAGGTGTAGAATATCAACGTCGGGGCGCAGACACACAACCGCGGCCCAGGAGGGCTCGGACTCGATCAGGGCTTTCCTGTATTGTCTGAGACCTGGAATTGAGTGGCTTCCATCCCGCGCAACCGTGTACGGCTCCTGCAAACAAAGAAAATCGACATTACGCTGCTCAGCTATAACTGTCAACTCTGACGTGGCAGTCCTGGAACGTTGCAAGTTAATTAGGCCAAAAGTGAAGCTATCATCACTGCCCATAGTCAGTATTGTCTATATACTGCTTAGTGCGCTTAAGTAGAGAGGGGCACTTGGCCGAAAAAGCCTCATGAGCATCTTCCTTAAGCTTTGCATTAGTGCAATTTACACACTTGGGCCTGTTTTTCTTTTTACAAGTTCTAGTGTCGTGATTTTCGGCACAAATGCCACAAGTTTCGGTGCCCTCACACTTAGCTTGAAGATGTCCAAATTTCTGGCACTTAAAGCACCTAAGAATCCTGACTCTGTCTTTAACGAAACAAGAGGCCCAGCCAATATACACCTTCTCCCTAAGTAGTAGGGCTTTTCTAAGCCCTGGCGACACTTGGATTACCCAGTGCGAGAAAGCCTTCTCTCGTGGCCCGAATTTACCCACAACTTTAATGTCATCTAAATCGAAATCGTGAAGCGATTCCAATATCTCTTTAGCCAGCAAGTCATCATCAATGTCTGAAGGAACACCGAAGACAGCCATGCGAGGTCGGAATTTTTCTGGGAGGCCTACTTTGAGGCCGACCCTTCTAAGAGCGTCATGATTTACATTGGTAGGATCAAAGTCCTTGGCCTCAATGCGGATGTCCGTAGAGCCATATTTCAATATTCTATCAGGGCGTACGCCCAGATCCGTAGGTTTTAATCTAGTAAGAAGGATCTTCTTGGTTTCCTCGGAGGTCTTAACCTCCGAAGACAGAGGAGAAATAATAAGGGAAGTCTTTTTCTCAGGCACTAAGGATTTGCCGGAAGGAATAATGACCTTGTTTGTTTGCTTTGAGGCAGCCCCGGCATATGTCGGACGGTCAGCAACAGCCTTGCAGATATTAGTGGCCTCAATAACTGAACGCTCAACTGTTTCTACCATGGTTCGTACTTCTTGCGAGATGGACTTAGCTTTGCAGAGCATCGCGAGTTCAAGGAAAGCCACGCTCAAGGATTCCATGGTGGAAATCAACTCAGTCTTCTTGGATACAGTCTCCTTAGTAGAGGCAATTTGATTGTACATCGAGACTCTTCTTTTGGAGAATTTCTCAATGATATACTCCAAATCGGGTTCAGGCTCGTTGATTTCCGCCATGAACCTGGCGAGAAGCAAATCCCTATTGTCTACTATCGTTGATTGCGACATGATTGGGAGAGCTGAAAAACAGGTAACAAGGTTCAGTAAAGACTAAATATAATTTAGTATCTAAATATACTTTAGTGACAAGATTAGGTTGAGGGGGCTAAAAGCCCCCCCCTTTGGACCTCTTAGCCGAGCCCGGTCTTATTGCGTGTCACTGTCAGACAGGAGGACACGACTAATTGCCTTGCTTCGTTGCCCGCCCTTCACCACGAGGAGGTGGGTCCCTCAGATTTCCGTGAGGCACGCTACAAACACTCAGCTGTGAATCTTTACAAAACAATCCGCAACTCACACTCTTGAACAATATAAATTCAAAATGAGATTGCTAACACACTTGAATCACACTACTGAGATCAGGGCGAAAGATTTATTCGCTGATGATGGGACACCAGAGTAGTGGGTAGGGACAGTGGGAATCTCGTTAATCCATTCATGCGCGTCACTAATTAGATGACGAGGCATTTGGCTATTTAACGGCTTTATATTACAGACGATACTTATAAAGCATTTCGGCTTAACGATAAAGGGGAGGCCGTCTCCCAAGTCAAAACATGAACATGGAGATGGAGAACAGTTACATAGAGAAATTACGTCAATGAAATAAAACATGCATAAAAGAAACATAGAGGATATAAATGGTTAATACAAAACGAGACATAAGTAAACGCTATATAAACAATCAAAATAGACAATCAAATCAGAAATCAATTTCGTCATTGAAATAATACATGCATCCAAGAAAAAAAAACAAAGAGGATATAAATGGTTAATACAAAACGAGACATAAGCAATTTAGACAATCAAAACCAGCAAAAGCACAGCCACTAACACGAAAAACGAAAAATTCCGACACAAGAAAAGGCCACGCGCACTCGGATGACGCGAACAACACTACAGCGGCGCCCACACGTTGGCGGAGAAACTCCGATGGCAGATCCAGCTACCCTGGAGGACGTCCTGGATGAGCGAGTGTACGTTGTAAGGGCGCAGTTTCAGGGCCTGCACCAGCTCGTCGTTGTCGGGGCACCATCCACCTCTCGCGCCGATGATAAGGCCATTGACACGGACCGTCTTCCCAGGGTGAGTGGCGTGTAGGGATTCCAGGAATTCAGGGCGGAGGTAGTGGGCAACTTTAGCCTTGAACGACTCCTGTAGAGTGTCGGGTCCCTCCCAGTGGATCCCCACCTCAACTACTCTAACGGCATCATCTTTCACCAGGATAATATCTGGTTTGTATAGTGTTCCGTCAGTTGCCGTAATTCTGGGTTCGACGGAAGCCTGCCATCCGTTGTTCACGGCAAACTTGGCCGTTTGGCCTACGATTCTGTCGTGTCTTTTAATTCGTTGGTTGTGAGTTATCGGACACCGCTGTAAGACGTGGCAAAGTGTTTCACGCCTCGCACAGCCCGCGCGGCAAGATGTGTTGCCACCGCGATTATGAAGTCCGCCGCGTGTAGGGAGAAGGTTCAACCTTAGTAGCACCGCTTTGATGAAGTCCCCCCCAGACCAATACGAGGGTGGATTTTCAAGCCAGCTTGAGGCACCTCCGTGGAACCCCACCTGCCAGAGACCGCCACCAGAGGCAGATGATTCAAGTCGCGCACTCCAAAAACCAGCGACAGACTCATTCGTAGATCCGCCTTCCCTGCACCAGGAATGCCATTTCTCACACAAGCGAGACACAAAACTAGTTTTAAGAATAGCTCCGAGATCGGGATCTTCAATCTTGGCAATATTCTTCATGCGGCCTAACATGATACCTGGTGTTCTATATCTGAACGAGATAATGCCGAGCCCGCCGGACCTCAGGGGAGCGTAGATCGCAGCGTTAGGCGTCGACAAAGGTAGATGTAAAATTTTCTTTATTGAGAGGCGGAAGAGCCTGTCCACACTCGAAAGTGTCTTCAGACTTATTGCAGGATTTTGGAGTTTATGGATATATCGCGGGATGAGAAACTGCTTGATGATGATGAGTTTCTGCTGAGGCTTCAGTGGTGCTCGTTCGATTCGGCGTAACTGTGTAGGAAGCTCTTCGATTGAAGAGTTTTTAGCCCCAGTCGCGGTGAAAGAAAATCCCAGGTACTTGAATTGGTCCACAGGTGAGATTGTGGCCAGCGGGGTGGCACCAAGGAAAAGTTTAGCGGAGGTGGAAACATATATTTGCTTCCTGGCCGGCAGTAATTGTAGGCACATAAAAGTGCATTTGCGAGGGTTCAGCTCCATGCCTCTACCTTCAAGAAATTTCTGCGTGATACGGAGCATTGACTGGGCGTCGTAACGGTTCTTAGTTAGCAGGACGATGTCGTCCGCGTATGCCAGGGTTCGTATCGTGGTGTTCCCGACACGAAGTCCTGCGACGCTGCATTTCGACTCTAGCGTTTCCAGAAGCTCGTCCAGTACCATATTGAAAAGGTAGGGGGATAGTGGATCGCCCTGTTTAACACCCCTCCTCATAAAAATGGGATCGGTTGAATGGTCCCCTACTTGCACACGGGTGAACGCACCATCATAGGAATTACCTATGAGGTTGATAATCTCCGGCTCGATGGAGAACCGGCGGAGTGCTCTAAATATACTATTGTGAGAGACAGTATCGAATGCTCTCCTGATGTCCAGGGTGGTGACAGCGTGAGGTACTCCGTTTATCCTGTGTTCTTTAATGGCAGCTTGAAGAAGAATGGTGTTAGCCAGCGTGCCATCAATTGATCTGAAGCCTCTCTGTGAGTGGTGGAGGGGAATTTCGGCGAAGCGCTTAGCTAGGGCTCTATTGAGCAGACGAAGCCACACCGATGAGATGGTGATAGGCCGCCAGCCCTCCACTTTGGAGGCGTCACCCCCAGATTTAGGGATGAGTATGGTGCGGTTTTCTTTCCACGCCTCCGGAATACAACCGGTGAGCATTACTGCATTAATAATCAGCGTGACAAGTAAAAGCGGCACTTTTCGGAGGTCGTCTATAGAGATATTATCCGGGCCTTTGGCGCAGGACTGACGCGCATTCAAGAGGATCGAGATTTCCCGAGTGGTGAAGGGCCTATATATGGTGACTTCGTGTATGCGTGAATTCTCAATGGGGGCAGCATCTGAAGGCGATGGGTTATCAAAAATTTTTCGATAAGCTTCATCTACCTCTCGAACGTCCGGGTGTTGATTGACGTGACTATCGAGCGTCCCTTCAATTACCTTTTGGGCGAGAGATTTCTTATCTTTCGCCCACAGTCTTTGTGCTGTCCTGTAGAGAGCTGCTCTACTACCAGATTTGACCGGCGCCGTCCTCCTCTTTCTAGTGGCAGGTGGGTTGGCAGTACCTGCTTCGGAACGATTGACGGGGAAGTAAGTGGCAGCCAGGTTAAGCAGATCCTCAAGTGGGGCCAAACCCTGTGACTGAGGGGAAAGTAAGGTTTGGCATGCGGTCTTAACTCGTTCGTCGAGATCAGCCTCAAGGAGGAGCTCGGCGATGAATTCACGAATAGGATCATGAGAGGTGGGCTGCACATCCCCGGGTTCGTCCACTATGCGGACCTCAGGGTTCGCGTCCAGGATGGATAAATTGCGCGGGAGGGACGTCCAGGGGGCCCTCTCCAGTTTGGGGGGCGGGGAGTTGCATGGAATGGGCGACTTCGGGTCAGGAGAGCGGTGAAGTGCTCTTCCGGGGCTTGGTGTAAAGCCCATCATGGACAGCTCTTCGGCTAATGAAGGATGATTAACGCTCTTATGCTCCGACAAGTTGAGGGTGGTCGGGTCGTCGGCATCCTCTTCAAAGCTGGCCTCAGGACTGGCGCCTAGCAGGGTAATGTTATGCGGGGTTTCGGAGATGGTGACTGCCGAGATCTCCTCCTGGGAGGGAACTGGCGTAGGCGCAGTAAAAACTTCATCATTAACCCCGATGTCCTCTGCAGCTTCCTCAATTTCAGAGCGAAGTCGATCTCTGAGGCTCTGGTATGCACTTGAGCGCCGGTGTGATTTTATAGAGTCAAGTGTTCTCTCTGGAAATAAGTTGGCGAGATGCTGGTTTAAAAGTTAATGCTCCGTTCTCAGTCCCTTAGCGGAATGAGATCGCGCAGAGACACACACGACCCCTACCGGACGACGGAGACGCGTGAAGCGCGCGCTCCCCCGACGATGACGATTCGTCGTCGTCGCCCACGAAGCCGTCACGATATGGAAATAAGATTATTTTATGCGAGACGACACGCGCTCTCGCCTATCGTGTGCGGGGTGAGGCGAACGACGACGACGATGAACGAGTCATCTCATAGAACGTTATTTAAAAAAATTACCACCGCATTTTGTGATAAGGTTCGGTACGCGTCTCTCCGCACTCTCGTGGGGCGGCTCTATGGACGCGAACGATCCGAAACGAAAGAAATACCCTGAACGGTGGATCACTTGGCTCGTGGGTCGATGAAGAACGCAGCTAATTGCGCGTCAACTTGTGAACTGCAGGACACATGAACATCGACGTTTCGAACGCACATTGCGGTCCTCGGATACTGTTCCCGGACCACTCCTGGCTGAGGGTCGTGTCTACATCGAAGACTGCCCGGTCCCCCCAACCCACCACACACACACACACAGTAGTGTGTGTGACGGTCGCGGGGGACGTCGGGGCGCGTTGGACGTCCGTTTGACGGTCTCCGGCGGCTATATAAACGAGAGCGCGGCCGTCCCGTCCTCCCCGCTCACACGTGAGCGCGCGGGCGTCTGGAGAGAGAAAGACGGAAGTGCGAATCGTTTTGTCGCCCGAGTATACGACCGTCATCGTACGCGCGGACAGATCGGAGAGAGTAGGTCGCGCGTCGCGAGTCGACGCGCGACCCCGCCACCACGCGCGGCGTCTTAAGACTCTAACGAGGATAGATTTCCTCTATGTACGTTACGATACGTATCGTTTGTGTATTGGAGAGGAATAGATCGCGAGAGACACGGTCGCGAACGTAAGAGACGTCCCCTCGTATGTATTATATATCTATTGTATTTATATATCTTGAGTGTGTGAGGTCCGGCGTGTGCGCGTCGTCGCGTTATCATCGAATAATGTGACGCGACGCGCACGGAAGCGCGATCGTCGTGTCGGAGATGATTCTCGAGAAGTATATGTCTCGTTCACGGAGTCAGATCGGCGCGCCGACCCCGACTCAATTTACACTTACATGAAGTATAGTATATACATATCGAGAGATGAGAGACGACTCTTGTTGCGAGATACGTTCGCGAGACGACCGTGTGTCGTCCGTCGCTCGTTCCTTCTTTAATTTTCGATATCGTCGAATCGTTCGTATATTATATATATATATATATATATATATATATATATATATCTATATATATTCATATCTTAGAGAGAGCGACCTCAGAACAGGTGAGATTACCCGCCGAATTTAAGCATATTATTAAGCGGAGGAAGAGAAACTAACAAGGATTCCCTCAGTAGCTGCGAGCGAAGCGGGAAGAGCCCAGCACCGAATCCCGCGCCCGAGACCGGACGCCGGGAAATGTGGTGTTAGGGAGGATCCGTCATTCCCGAGGTCGCGCGGCGCGTCCAAGTCCTTCTTGAACGGGGCCACAGCCCATAGAGGGTGCCAGGCCCGTAGGGACCGACGCCGATCGCGGGAGGATCTCTCCTCAGAGTCGGGTTGCTTGAGAGTGCAGCCCTAAGCGGGTGGTAAACTCCATCTAAGGCTAAATACGACCACGAGACCGATAGCGAACAAGTACCGTGAGGGAAAGTTGAAAAGCACTTTGAAGAGAGAGTTCAAGAGTACGTGAAACCGTTCAGGGGCAAACCTGAGAAACCCGAAAGGCCGAAAGGGGAAATTCATTCGAGTCTCGGAATACCAAGTCGGCGTCGGGCGTTCCCGCGACGGTGGGACGCGGCGGCTCGTCCGTCCGCGTCCCGTCCGCGCGTTACGTCCTTCGAGCCGTCTCCGAACCGTGCACTTTTCCCCTAGTAGGACGTCGCGATCCGTCGGGCGTCGGTCTAAGGCACGCGGTGAAGCTCGCGCGGGCGTCTCGCGACGTTCGCCGCGCGAACCCGAGTCGTCCCGGCCGACACGCTCGACGGTAGACTAAGAGGCGCGAGGCCGCTATCAGATTTAGCGTCCGAGCCTGCGGCAAGCGCGTCCGGCGCCGAAAGACGACGATCGGACCCGGTGCCGATCCCGTCCCCGGACGACTGTTGGCCGCTCGATCTCTCGGACAGACCTCGAAAGAATTCTCTGAATCGCCGATCTGCGACGCTATAGCTTTGGGTAATCTCAGGACCCGTCTTGAAACACGGACCAAGGAGTCTAGCATGTGCGCGAGTCATTGGGACACGATTAAACCTAAAGGCGTAATGAAAGTGAAGGGCCGCGCCTCGAGCGCGGCCTAGGGAAGATGGGCGACGTCGGCTCGAAGAGCGGTCGCCCCGCACTCCCGGGGCGTCTCGTCCTCATCGCGAGGAGAGGCGCACCAAGAGCGTACACGCTGGGACCCGAAAGATGGTGAACTATGCCTGGTCAGGACGAAGTCAGGGGAAACCCTGATGGAGGTCCGTAGCGATTCTGACGTGCAAATCGATCGTCGGAACTGGGTATAGGGGCGAAAGACTAATCGAACCATCTAGTAGCTGGTTCCCTCCGAAGTTTCCCTCAGGATAGCTGGCGCTCGTTTTTAACGAGTTTCATCCGGTAAAGCGAATGATTAGAGGCATTGGGGTCGAAACGACCTCAACCTATTCTCAAACTTTAAATGGGTGAGATCTCCGGCTTGCTCGAAATCCTTCGATGATGAAGCCGCGAGTGTACGAATCAGAGTGCCAAGTGGGCCATTTTTGGTAAGCAGAACTGGCGCTGTGGGATGAACCAAACGTCGAGTTAAAGCGCCTAAATCGACGCTTATGGGATACCATGAAAGGCGTTGGTAACTTAAGACAGCAGGACGGTGGCCATGGAAGTCGGAATCCGCCAAGGAGTGTGTAACAACTCACCTGCCGAAGTTACTAGCCCTGAAAATGGATGGCGCTGAAGCGTCGTGCTTATACTCGACCGTCAGAGGCATGTGCGGGGGTCGCGCCTAGCGCGCGACGCCCATGAAGCCCTGACGAGTAGGAGGGTCGCGGCGGTGAGCGCAGAAGGGCTGGCCGCGAGGCCGTCTGGAGCCGCCGTCGGTGCAGATCTTGGTGGTAGTAGCAAATACTCCAGCGAGGCCCTGGAGGACTGACGTGGAGAAGGGTTTCGTGTGAACAGCCGTTGCACACGAGTCAGTCGATCCTAAGCCCTAGGCGAAAGCCGATGACGATGCGGTGCAATTATGGAACTTATCGACGTCCGCGCGTCACGCACGCACATATACGGCACGTTCGACGACGCGACGCCCGTCGGTGTGTAAATTGTCGCGCGTGTATATATATATATATATATTTCGGCGAATGCCCCCCCCCCCCGGATGATGGTCACGCACCTCGATTTCTTCTACGCTCTTTCTCCTCAAGAGAGACAGACACATATACACACACACATATACACGACGAGACGCGCTCTCTGTGCACACGTCATAGAGATGGAGCGCGCTCGTATACGGCCACCTCCGCCGTCCGTCGCTAAACCGCTCTCGCGCGCGCCTACTCCGCTACTAACGTGGACGGACGGCAGCAGAGCGCTGGAGAGAGCGGCGGGCGGAGAGGAGAGGGGAGAGAATGTCGGCAGCGTGTTGTGTGGTGGGGAGTATGTGTAAGATACACGTGTGTACGTTTTGTTTACGTGACGCGTACGTGGGGAGATAGAGAGAGAGAGAGAGAGAGAGAAATCGTATCCGAGAACAAGGGGGTTGCGATCGAAAAAGGTTAAATATATACGCGGCAGATGACAGAGAAAACACACGGGGCTCGCGTGCGCGTGCGTCTGTATATCGTGTACACGCGGGGGACAACGTCGTCTTTAAACGCTCGCACACGTCGGGCGAAAGGGAATCCGGTTCCTATTCCGGAACCCGGCAGCGGAACCGTATAAAAGTCGTGCCCTCGCAAGAGAGTTCGTCGGGGTAACCCAAAAAGACCCGGAGACGCCGTCGGGAGATCCGGGAAGAGTTTTCTTTTCTGCATAAGCGTTCGAGTTCCATGGAATCCTCTAGCAGGGAGATATGGTTTGGAACGCGAAGAGCACCGCAGTTGCAGCGGTGTCCGGATCTTCCCCTCGGACCTTGAAAATCCGGGAGAGGGACACGTGGAGGCGTCGCGCCGGTTCGTACCCATATCCGCAGCAGGTCTCCAAGGTGAAGAGCCTCTAGTCGATAGAATAATGTAGGTAAGGGAAGTCGGCAAATTGGATCCGTAACTTCGGGATAAGGATTGGCTCTGAGGATCGGGGCGTGTCGGGCTTGGCGAGGAAGCGGGTCACGGCTGACGTGCCGGGCCTGGGCGAGGTGAAGGGTCGTCCGTCTCGCGCGCGCGTCCGTTTACGCGGTCGCGTGCGTTCGGGCGTATTCGGATCCGAGCTCGGTCCCGTGCCTTGGCCACCCGCGGAACCGTCTTGCTGCGAGGCCCCGGGTGCGCCCCCTCCGGGGGGCGTCCGGGTGTCCTCTTCGACCGCCATTCAACGGTCAGCTCAGAACTTACACGGACCGGGGGAATCCGACTGTCTAATTAAAACAAAGCATTGCGATGGCCCCTGCGGGTGATGACGCAATGTGATTTCTGCCCAGTGCTCTGAATGTCAACGTGAAGAAATTCAAGCAAGCGCGGGTAAACGGCGGGAGTAACTATGACTCTCTTAAGCCAAGCAAAGAGGATGTGGAAAGGACGTATAGGGATGTGTTCGAACGTTCTTCGCCAAGGGACAGGGAGCCTATAACGGACGCATGGGATCGGGTGGCGAACATCTCCACCCCCGTCGGGCCAGCCGAGGTCAAAACAGCCCTCAGGACGGCAAAGTCCAACGCTGCGGGACCCGACGGTTTGAAGATTGCCGACCTGCGCAAAGTCCCAGTCCGTAGGCTAGTCTTACTGTTCAACGTCATGCTATATCTGGGGATTTCCCCAGAAAGGCTGGCGGAGAATAGGACTATCCTGTTGCCGAAGGGTGGCGATCCGAAGAACGTCGACAACTGGCGGCCTATCACAATATCGTCAATTGTTTCTAGAGTCTTGCACAGAATCTTGGCGCAGAGACTCATGGCATTGAACATCAATCGCCGACAGGTGGGCTTCACCAGGTGCGATGGGGTGCTGATTAACAACCTCGCGCTGCAGACGCTGATTAAAAATCGAAGAGCTGGTCTGAGACCCTACTGTGTAGTGTCGTTAGACCTTAAAAAGGCCTTCGATACGGTGTCTCAGCGTTCGGTGTTAAGGGCCCTGGAGAGGTGCAACGTGGACCCTGCTTTCGCTGCTTACGTTGGTGACGCGTATAAATCCGCGTTCACCAGAATCCAGGTAGGCGGCCGTACGACCGGTCGTATAAACCTGAAGCGCGGCGTTAAGCAAGGGGATCCGCTGAGCCCTCTCCTCTTTAACCTGGTGCTGGACGAGCTTATCTGCAAACTCGAAGGTCAAGGGAGGGGTCTCCCAGTGAATGCGGACCTCCGCGTCTCGGTGTTGGCTTACGCCGATGATTTGGTGTTGCTTGCCGAGACGCCCGAGGAAATGAATAGATCTCTGGACATATGTCAGCGTTTTTTTGAACAACGCGGTATGAGCCTGAACTGCGGCAAGTGTTCCGCGTTAACCATAAAGGTTAACCGCGGAAATAAACACTCGTACGCAGTCACCCGGCCTTTGTTTAAGGTCGGGGGAGTGGCTATACCCCAACGCGGCGTCCTCGATCTTTTCAAGTACTTGGGTAGGAGGTACGGGATCATGGGACAATCTCGACCTTGTATCGACGAACTGCAGGCACAGCTCTCCAGATTGCGTAAAGCCCCCTTAAGATCATACCAGAAGCTGACCGTCCTGAAGGACTATCTAGTACCTCGGTATATGGACAGGCTCCAGTGCTTTCAGGTGACGTTACGGATCCTGAAAGCCGCCGACCGCCTTATCAGGGTGGCCGTAAGGGGTTTTCTTCACTTGAACCGAACTTGCGCCGACGCTTTCATTCACGCCACAGTGCGTGAGGGAGGTCTGGGCGTCCCGTCTCTGAGGAGCAACGTTCCGGCTATCCTCCGAAGGCGCGTGGCCAAGCTACGCGCCGGAGGGGTAGATATCGTTTGCGCTGCCATGGGTTCGTCCTATGGCAGTCGCCTCTGGGAGCGACTCCTCAAGTGGACCGGGACATCTGGCGGGGCGCGAAGCGCGATAGTTCGGGAATGGGGGGAGAATCTCGAGCGGAGTTACTCGGGTAACGGCTTGAGGCAGGGCCGTTCCACAGGGCACTCCGGGGCCTGGGTTTCCCAGCCTCCCAGCCACTGGTCTGACGGCACCTTCGTGCGATGTGTACAACTGAGGGGGAATCTCCTTCCTACGAGGGGGATACCCTCGAACCCCCCTCAGGAAAGGCTGTGCCGCTTCGGCTGCGCGAGGGCAGAATCGTTGTCGCACGTGCTTCAGCGGTGTCCTTATGGGCACTGGAAGCGTATACGTCGACACGACGAAGTGGTTCAGTCAGTACGCAGGTTCGCCGAGAGCCGCGACTGGGTTGTGGAGGTAGAGCCACGGATCAGGTGCACTGACGGTTCTCTCCGTATACCGGATCTCATATTGACCCGAGGTAATCAGACTGTTGTATGTGAGGTTGGCGTCTCGTGGGAGGGCCCCAACCCCCTCTCGGCGGCACACACCACCAAAGCTGCCATTTACAGCAAGTCTGAGTTCACGGGGGCTCTTGAACGCATTTACCCCGGCCACACGTTAACCGTGGCCCCACTCATTGTGGGTGCGAGGGGAATATGGCCTGACAGCAATGCCAACATCTGC
>CAMIUK010000077.1:1242500-1259958 GCA_946251905.1 Cryptocephalus moraei
GCGTCTCGTGGGAGGGCCCCAACCCCCTCTCGGCGGCACACACCACCAAAGCTGCCATTTACAGCAAGTCTGAGTTCACGGGGGCTCTTGAACGCATGTACCCCGGCCACACGTTAACCGTGGCCCCACTTATTGTGGGTGCGAGGGGAATATGGCCTGACAGCAATGCCAACATCTGCGGCTTGTTAGAACTGACGAGGCAGGAGGTGAGGAATATCATCTCCGGCGTCCTCGTCGGCAGCCTCGGTGTGTATAGCCACCACATGCGGGGGTGACGAAGTACGGCGGTCTTTTATGTCCGTTGTGCCCGTCATATATGTCCTAGCGTGTAGGTGTCTTCGTCCAGTGGTGTGTGAGTGTCTCTGCGACTTCGGTCGTCTGTCCCTTGAGTTTTCGTGTTGTCCAGCGATCCGGGCATCACGCTGAGGCGGAGCACTCGTATCTTATTAATCCTTAGCGGTGGGGAAACGCCACACCGCACATGCAGCGTCCGGCTGGGCGTTGCTGTGTCGCTGGGGTCGGTGTGCTCACCCCCCGCACCTCTGGTCGGCCGAAATAATGATCGAGCACCGTTTAAGGCGCGCTCTTGGTCGTGATGGAGAGCGCCCAAGTCCCGGTCCCTTAATTGGGATCCAGCGGATGATCGAGGGGCGCCCATCAGTTGTCGAGGGGGTTGCGCGAACACGGCCCCAGGCGATAACACGGCGCTCAGATGACGAGGCCAACGGTTAGGATGATGATTCTGCCTTGTTGGCCTTTCGTTAGGCATCCGGCTCGCCTCTGACTACCCTCAAGTGATTCGAAAGTACGTTGGAAACGCGCGCGAGAGGGAAAGATCAATCATGTTGTAACGACGGCGTCGATTTAGAATGATGCACGGATAATATGCTATTCTGTGATGTGCTCGGAGGTACGTTCCGCGCCATGGTTACTGCTTGGGAAGACGCCTGTATATCGTTACCTATATATATATATATATATATATATATATATATATATATATCGGACGGTCGGGGTATCCGACTCGAATACGTCCGGTCGGGGTCTCCGGCTCTGATACCCGAATGTTATGTGATGTGCTCGGAGGTACGTTCGGCGCCATGGTTACTGCTTGGGAAGACGCCTGTATATCGTTACGTATATATATATATATATATATATATATATATATATATATATATATATATATATATCGGACGGTCGGGGTATCCGACTCGAATACGTCCGGTCGGGGTCTCCGGCTCCGATACCCGAATGTTATGTGATGTGCTCGGAGGTACGTTCGGCGCCATGGTTACTGCTTGGGAAGACGCCTGTATATCGTTACGTATATATATCGGACGGTCGGGGTATACGACTCGAATACGTCCGGTCGGGGTCTCCGGCTCCGATACCCGAATGTTATGTGATGTGCTCGGAGGTACGTTCCGCGCCATGGTTACTGCTTGGGAAGACGCCTGTATATCGTTACGTATATATATATATATATATATATATATATATATATATCGGACGGTCGGGGTATCCGACTCGAATACGTCCGGTCGGGGTCTCCGGCTCCGATACCCGAATGTTATGTGATGTGCTCGGAGGTACGTTCGGCGCCATGGTTACTGCTTGGGAAGACGCCTGTATATCGTTACGTATATATATATATATATATATATATATATATATATCGGACGGTCGGGGTATCCGACTCGAATACGTCCGGTCGGGGTCTCCGGCTCCGATACCCGAATGTTATGTGATGTGCTCGGAGGTACGTTCGGCGCCATGGTTACTGCTTGGGAAGACGCCTGTATATCGTTACGTATATATATCGGACGGTCGGGGTATACGACTCGAATACGTCCGGTCGGGGTCTCCGGCTCCGATACCCGAATGTTATGTGATGTGCTCGGAGGTACGTTCCGCGCCATGGTTACTGCTTGGGAAGACGCCTGTATATCGTTACGTATATATATCGGACGGTCGGGGTATACGACTCGAATACGTCCGGTCGGGGTCTCCGGCTCCGATACCCGAATGTTATGTGATGTGCTCGGAGGTACGTTCCGCGCCATGGTTACTGCTTGGGAAGACGCCTGTATATCGTTACGTATATATATCGGACGGTCGGGGTATACGACTCGAATACGTCCGGTCGGGGTCTCCGGCTCCGATACCCGAATGTTATGTGATGTGCTCGGAGGTACGTTCCGCGCCATGGTTACTGCTTGGGAAGACGCCTGTATATCGTTACGTATATATATATATATATATATATATATATATATATATATATATATATATATATCGGACGGTCGGGGTATCCGACTCGAATACGTCCGGTCGGGGTCTCCGGCTCCGATACCCGAATGTTATGTGATGTGCTCGGAGGTACGTTCGGCGCCATGGTTACTGCTTGGGAAGACGCCTGTATATCGTTACGTATATATATCGGACGGTCGGGGTATACGACTCGAATACGTCCGGTCGGGGTCTCCGGCTCCGATACCCGAATGTTATGTGATGTGCTCGGAGGTACGTTCCGCGCCATGGTTACTGCTTGGGAAGACGCCTGTATATCGTTACGTATATATATATATATATATATATATATATATATATATATATCGGACGGTCGGGGTATCCGACTCGAATCCGACTCGAATACGTCCGGTCGGGGTCTCCGGCTCCGATACCCGTATGTTATGTGATGTGCTCGGAGGTACGTTCCGCGCCATGGTTACTGCTTGGGAAGACGCCTGTATATCGTTACGTATATATATATCGGACGGTCGGGGTATCCGACTCGAATACGTCCGGTCGGGGTCTCCGGCTCCGATACCCGAATGTTATGTGATGTGCTCGGAGGTACGTTCGGCGCCATGGTTACTGCTTGGGAAGACGCCTGTATATCGTTACGTATATATATATCGGACGGTCGGGGTATCCGACTCGAATACGTCCGGTCGGGGTCTCCGGCTCCGATACCCGAATGTTATGTGATGTGCTCGGAGGTACGTTCGGCGCCATGGTTACTGCTTGGGAAGACGCCTGTATATCGTTACGTATATATATCGGACGGTCGGGGTATACGACTCGAATACGTCCGGTCGGGGTCTCCGGCTCCGATACCCGAATGTTATGTGATGTGCTCGGAGGTACGTTCCGCGCCATGGTTACTGCTTGGGAAGACGCCTGTATATCGTTACATATATATATATATATATATATATATATATATATTAGTGAAATTAACGACGGAACAAATGTACAGGAGAAAATTCACGACTTACCCGTCTAAACCCGTTATGAAACGATAACCACCGACACGTGTTTCTGCTTATTAGCTTCGTCAGGGTGGTATAACCAAGCTCTGAATGATAACGATGTTTGACACTTGGAAAAAAATTATACAACTCAAAAAGAACGTCAACAATTGACAGCAAAGCACATTTGCGCCTAACATAGGAAAGACTCTCCATTCGAGAGCAACAAACCGTCTGTGACGCGGAGGCCAGCTAAAGCCAACTGTCACGAATCTTTGGTCAGTAAAGGAATTTATTAGTGAAATTAACGACGGAACAAATGTACAGGAGAAAATTCACGACTTACCCGTCTAAACCCGTTATGAAACGATAACCACCGACACGTGTTTCTGCTTATTAGCTTCGTCAGGGTGGTATAACCAAGCTCTGAATGATAACGATGTTTGACACTTGGAAAAAAATTATACAACTCAAAAAGAACGTCAACAATTGACAGCAAAGCACATTTGCGCCTAACATAGGAAAGACTCTCCATTCGAGAGCAACAAACCGTCTGTGACGCGGAGGCCAGCTAAAGCCAACTGTCACGAATCTTTGGTCAGTAAAGGAATTTATTAGTGAAATTAACGACGGAACAAATGTACAGGAGAAAATTCACGACTTACCCGTCTAAACCCGTTATGAAACGATAACCACCGACACGTGTTTCTGCTTATTAGCTTCGTCAGGGTGGTATAACCAAGCTCTGAATGATAACGATGTTTGACACTTGGAAAAAAATTATACAACTCAAAAAGAACGTCAACAATTGACAACAATTGAGAGTCTTTCCTATGTTAGGCGCAAATGTGCTTTGCTGTCAATTGTTGACGTTCTTTTTGAGTTGTATAATTTTTTTCCAAGTGTCAAACATCGTTATCATTCAGAGCTTGGTTATACCACCCTGACGAAGCTAATAAGCAGAAACACGTGTCGGTGGTTATCGTTTCATAACGGGTTTAGACGGGTAAGTCGTGAATTTTCTCCTGTACATTTGTTCCGTCGTTAATTTCACTAATAAATTCCTTTACTGACCAAAGATTCGTGACAGTTGGCTTTAGCTGGCCTCCGCGTCACAGACGGTTTGTTGCTCTCGAATGGAGAGTCTTTCCTATGTTAGGCGCAAATGTGCTTTGCTGTCAATTGTTGACGTTCTTTTTGAGTTGTATAATTTTTTTCCAAGTGTCAAACATCGTTATCATTCAGAGCTTGGTTATACCACCCTGACGAAGCTAATAAGCAGAAACACGTGTCGGTGGTTATCGTTTCATAACGGGTTTAGACGGGTAAGTCGTGAATTTTCTCCTGTACATTTGTTCCGTCGTTAATTTCACTAATAAATTCCTTTACTGACCAAAGATTCGTGACAGTTGGCTTTAGCTGGCCTCCGCGTCACAGACGGTTTGTTGCTCTCGAATGGAGAGTCTTTCCTATGTTAGGCGCAAATGTGCTTTGCTGTCAATTGTTGACGTTCTTTTTGAGTTGTATAATTTTTTTCCAAGTGTCAAACATCGTTATCATTCAGAGCTTGGTTATACCACCCTGACGAAGCTAATAAGCAGAAACACGTGTCGGTGGTTATCGTTTCATAACGGGTTTAGACGGGTAAGTCGTGAATTTTCTCCTGTACATTTGTTCCGTCGTTAATTTCACTAATAAATTCCTTTACTGACCAAAGATTCGTGACAGTTGGCTTTAGCTGGCCTCCGCGTCACAGACGGTTTGTTGCTCTCGAATGGAGAGTCTTTCCTATGTTAGGCGCAAATGTGCTTTGCTGTCAATTGTTGACGTTCTTTTTGAGTTGTATAATTTTTTTCCAAGTGTCAAACATCGTTATCATTCAGAGCTTGGTTATACCACCCTGACGAAGCTAATAAGCAGAAACACGTGTCGGTGGTTATCGTTTCATAACGGGTTTAGACGGGTAAGTCGTGAATTTTCTCCTGTACATTTGTTCCGTCGTTAATTTCACTAATAAATTCCTTTACTGACCAAAGATTCGTGACAGTTGGCTTTAGCTGGCCTCCGCGTCACAGACGGTTTGTTGCTCTCGAATGGAGAGTCTTTCCTATGTTAGGCGCAAATGTGCTTTGCTGTCAATTGTTGACGTTCTTTTTGAGTTGTATAATTTTTTTCCAAGTGTCAAACATCGTTATCATTCAGAGCTTGGTTATACCACCCTGACGAAGCTAATAAGCAGAAACACGTGTCGGTGGTTATCGTTTCATAACGGGTTTAGACGGGTAAGTCGTGAATTTTCTCCTGTACATTTGTTCCGTCGTTAATTTCACTAATAAATTCCTTTACTGACCAAAGATTCGTGACAGTTGGCTTTAGCTGGCCTCCGCGTCACAGACGGTTTGTTGCTCTCGAATGGAGAGTCTTTCCTATGTTAGGCGCAAATGTGCTTTGCTGTCAATTGTTGACGTTCTTTTTGAGTTGTATAATTTTTTTCCAAGTGTCAAACATCGTTATCATTCAGAGCTTGGTTATACCACCCTGACGAAGCTAATAAGCAGAAACACGTGTCGGTGGTTATCGTTTCATAACGGGTTTAGACGGGTAAGTCGTGAATTTTCTCCTGTACATTTGTTCCGTCGTTAATTTCACTAATAAATTCCTTTACTGACCAAAGATTCGTGACAGTTGGCTTTAGCTGGCCTCCGCGTCACAGACGGTTTGTTGCTCTCGAATGGAGAGTCTTTCCTATGTTAGGCGCAAATGTGCTTTGCTGTCAATTGTTGACGTTCTTTTTGAGTTGTATAATTTTTTTCCAAGTGTCAAACATCGTTATCATTCAGAGCTTGGTTATACCACCCTGACGAAGCTAATAAGCAGAAACACGTGTCGGTGGTTATCGTTTCATAACGGGTTTAGACGGGTAAGTCGTGAATTTTCTCCTGTACATTTGTTCCGTCGTTAATTTCACTAATAAATTCCTTTACTGACCAAAGATTCGTGACAGTTGGCTTTAGCTGGCCTCCGCGTCACAGACGGTTTGTTGCTCTCGAATGGAGAGTCTTTCCTATGTTAGGCGCAAATGTGCTTTGCTGTCAATTGTTGACGTTCTTTTTGAGTTGTATAATTTTTTTTCCAAGTGTCAAACATCGTTATCATTCAGAGCTTGGTTATACCACCCTGACGAAGCTAATAAGCAGAAACACGTGTCGGTGGTTATCGTTTCATAACGGGTTTAGACGGGTAAGTCGTGAATTTTCTCCTGTACATTTGTTCCGTCGTTAATTTCACTAATAAATTCCTTTACTGACCAAAGATTCGTGACAGTTGGCTTTAGCTGGCCTCCGCGTCACAGACGGTTTGTTGCTCTCGAATGGAGAGTCTTTCCTATGTTAGGCGCAAATGTGCTTTGCTGTCAATTGTTGACGTTCTTTTTGAGTTGTATAATTTTTTTCCAAGTGTCAAACATCGTTATCATTCAGAGCTTGGTTATACCACCCTGACGAAGCTAATAAGCAGAAACACGTGTCGGTGGTTATCGTTTCATAACGGGTTTAGACGGGTAAGTCGTGAATTTTCTCCTGTACATTTGTTCCGTCGTTAATTTCACTAATAAATTCCTTTACTGACCAAAGATTCGTGACAGTTGGCTTTAGCTGGCCTCCGCGTCACAGACGGTTTGTTGCTCTCGAATGGAGAGTCTTTCCTATGTTAGGCGCAAATGTGCTTTGCTGTCAATTGTTGACGTTCTTTTTGAGTTGTATAATTTTTTTCCAAGTGTCAAACATCGTTATCATTCAGAGCTTGGTTATACCACCCTGACGAAGCTAATAAGCAGAAACACGTGTCGGTGGTTATCGTTTCATAACGGGTTTAGACGGGTAAGTCGTGAATTTTCTCCTGTACATTTGTTCCGTCGTTAATTTCACTAATAAATTCCTTTACTGACCAAAGATTCGTGACAGTTGGCTTTAGCTGGCCTCCGCGTCACAGACGGTTTGTTGCTCTCGAATGGAGAGTCTTTCCTATGTTAGGCGCAAATGTGCTTTGCTGTCAATTGTTGACGTTCTTTTTGAGTTGTATAATTTTTTTTCCAAGTGTCAAACATCGTTATCATTCAGAGCTTGGTTATACCACCCTGACGAAGCTAATAAGCAGAAACACGTGTCGGTGGTTATCGTTTCATAACGGGTTTAGACGGGTAAGTCGTGAATTTTCTCCTGTACATTTGTTCCGTCGTTAATTTCACTAATAAATTCCTTTACTGACCAAAGATTCGTGACAGTTGGCTTTAGCTGGCCTCCGCGTCACAGACGGTTTGTTGCTCTCGAATGGAGAGTCTTTCCTATGTTAGGCGCAAATGTGCTTTGCTGTCAATTGTTGACGTTCTTTTTGAGTTGTATAATTTTTTTCCAAGTGTCAAACATCGTTATCATTCAGAGCTTGGTTATACCACCCTGACGAAGCTAATAAGCAGAAACACGTGTCGGTGGTTATCGTTTCATAACGGGTTTAGACGGGTAAGTCGTGAATTTTCTCCTGTACATTTGTTCCGTCGTTAATTTCACTAATAAATTCCTTTACTGACCAAAGATTCGTGACAGTTGGCTTTAGCTGGCCTCCGCGTCACAGACGGTTTGTTGCTCTCGAATGGAGAGTCTTTCCTATGTTAGGCGCAAATGTGCTTTGCTGTCAATTGTTGACGTTCTTTTTGAGTTGTATAATTTTTTTCCAAGTGTCAAACATCGTTATCATTCAGAGCTTGGTTATACCACCCTGACGAAGCTAATAAGCAGAAACACGTGTCGGTGGTTATCGTTTCATAACGGGTTTAGACGGGTAAGTCGTGAATTTTCTCCTGTACATTTGTTCCGTCGTTAATTTCACTAATAAATTCCTTTACTGACCAAAGATTCGTGACAGTTGGCTTTAGCTGGCCTCCGCGTCACAGACGGTTTGTTGCTCTCGAATGGAGAGTCTTTCCTATGTTAGGCGCAAATGTGCTTTGCTGTCAATTGTTGACGTTCTTTTTGAGTTGTATAATTTTTTTCCAAGTGTCAAACATCGTTATCATTCAGAGCTTGGTTATACCACCCTGACGAAGCTAATAAGCAGAAACACGTGTCGGTGGTTATCGTTTCATAACGGGTTTAGACGGGTAAGTCGTGAATTTTCTCCTGTACATTTGTTCCGTCGTTAATTTCACTAATAAATTCCTTTACTGACCAAAGATTCGTGACAGTTGGCTTTAGCTGGCCTCCGCGTCACAGACGGTTTGTTGCTCTCGAATGGAGAGTCTTTCCTATGTTAGGCGCAAATGTGCTTTGCTGTCAATTGTTGACGTTCTTTTTGAGTTGTATAATTTTTTTCCAAGTGTCAAACATCGTTATCATTCAGAGCTTGGTTATACCACCCTGACGAAGCTAATAAGCAGAAACACGTGTCGGTGGTTATCGTTTCATAACGGGTTTAGACGGGTAAGTCGTGAATTTTCTCCTGTACATTTGTTCCGTCGTTAATTTCACTAATAAATTCCTTTACTGACCAAAGATTCGTGACAGTTGGCTTTAGCTGGCCTCCGCGTCACAGACGGTTTGTTGCTCTCGAATGGAGAGTCTTTCCTATGTTAGGCGCAAATGTGCTTTGCTGTCAATTGTTGACGTTCTTTTTGAGTTGTATAATTTTTTTCCAAGTGTCAAACATCGTTATCATTCAGAGCTTGGTTATACCACCCTGACGAAGCTAATAAGCAGAAACACGTGTCGGTGGTTATCGTTTCATAACGGGTTTAGACGGGTAAGTCGTGAATTTTCTCCTGTATATATATATATATATATATATATATATATATATATATATATATATCGGACGGTCGGGGTATCCGACTCGAATACGTCCGGTCGGGGTCTCCGGCTCCGATACCCGTATGTTATGTGATGTGCTCGGAGGTACGTTCCGCGCCATGGTTACTGCTTGGGAAGACGCCTGTATATCGTTACGTATATATATATCGGACGGTCGGGGTATCCGACTCGAATACGTCCGGTCGGGGTCTCCGGCTCCGATACCCGAATGTTATGTGATGTGCTCGGAGGTACGTTCGGCGCCATGGTTACTGCTTGGGAAGACGCCTGTATATCGTTACGTATATATATCGGACGGTCGGGGTATACGACTCGAATACGTCCGGTCGGGGTCTCCGGCTCCGATACCCGAATGTTATGTGATGTGCTCGGAGGTACGTTCCGCGCCATGGTTACTGCTTGGGAAGACGCCTGTATATCGTTACATATATATATATATATATATATATATATATATATATATATATCGGACGGTCGGGGTATCCGACTCGAATACGTCCGGTCGGGGTATCCGGCTCCGATACCCGAATGTTATGTGATGTGCTCGGAGGTACGTTCGGCGCCATGGTTACTGCTTGGGAAGACGCCTGTATATCGTTACGTATATATATATATATATATATATATATATATATATATATATATATATATATATATATATATCGGACGGTCGGGGTATCCGACTCGAATACGTCCGGTCGGGGTCTCCGGCTCCGATACCCGAATGTTATGTGATGTGCTCGGAGGTACGTTCGGCGCCATGGTTACTGCTTGGGAAGACGCCTGTATATCGTTACGTATATATATCGGACGGTCGGGGTATACGACTCGAATACGTCCGGTCGGGGTCTCCGGCTCCGATACCCGAATGTTATGTGATGTGCTCGGAGGTACGTTCCGCGCCATGGTTACTGCTTGGGAAGACGCCTGTATATCGTTACATATATATATATATATATATATATATATATATATATATATATATATATATATATATATATATCGGACGGTCGGGGTATCCGACTCGAATACGTCCGGTCGGGGTATCCGGCTCCGATACCCGAATGTTATGTGATGTGCTCGGAGGTACGTTCGGCGCCATGGTTACTGCTTGGGAAGACGCCTGTATATCGTTACGTATATATATATATATATATATATATATATATATATATATATATATATATATATATATATATCGGACGGTCGGGGTATCCGACTCGAATACGTCCGGTCGGGGTCTCCGGCTCCGATACCCGAATGTTATGTGATGTGCTCGGAGGTACGTTCGGCGCCATGGTTACTGCTTGGGAAGACGCCTGTATATCGTTACGTATATATATCGGACGGTCGGGGTATACGACTCGAATACGTCCGGTCGGGGTCTCCGGCTCCGATACCCGAATGTTATGTGATGTGCTCGGAGGTACGTTCCGCGCCATGGTTACTGCTTGGGAAGACGCCTGTATATCGTTACCTATATATATATATATATCGGACGGTCGGGGTATCCGACTCGAATACGTCCGGTCGGGGTCTCCGGCTCCGATACCCGAATGTTATGTGATGTGCTCGGAGGTACGTTCGGCGCCATGGTTACTGCTTGGGAAGACGCCTGTATATCGTTACGTATATATATCGGACGGTCGGGGTATACGACTCGAATACGTCCGGTCGGGGTCTCCGGCTCCGATACCCGAATGTTATGTGATGTGCTCGGAGGTACGTTCCGCGCCATGGTTACTGCTTGGGAAGACGCCTGTATATCGTTACGTATATATATATATATATATATATATATATATATATATATATCGGACGGTCGGGGTATCCGACTCGAATCCGACTCGAATACGTCCGGTCGGGGTCTCCGGCTCCGATACCCGTATGTTATGTGATGTGCTCGGAGGTACGTTCCGCGCCATGGTTACTGCTTGGGAAGACGCCTGTATATCGTTACGTATATATATATCGGACGGTCGGGGTATCCGACTCGAATACGTCCGGTCGGGGTCTCCGGCTCCGATACCCGAATGTTATGTGATGTGCTCGGAGGTACGTTCGGCGCCATGGTTACTGCTTGGGAAGACGCCTGTATATCGTTACGTATATATATATATATATATATATATATATATATATATATATATATCGGACGGTCGGGGTATCCGACTCGAATACGTCCGGTCGGGGTCTCCGGCTCCGATACCCGAATGTTATGTGATGTGCTCGGAGGTACGTTCCGCGCCATGGTTACTGCTTGGGAAGACGCCTGTATATCGTTACCTATATATATATATATATCGGACGGTCGGGGTATCCGACTCGAATACGTCCGGTCGGGGTCTCCGGCTCCGATACCCGAATGTTATGTGATGTGCTCGGAGGTACGTTCCGCGCCATGGTTACTGCTTGGGAAGACGCCTGTATATCGTTACATATATATATATATATATATATATATATATATATATATATCGGACGGTCGGGGTATCCGACTCGAATACGTCCGGTCGGGGTATCCGGCTCCGATACCCGAATGTTATGTGATGTGCTCGGAGGTACGTTCGGCGCCATGGTTACTGCTTGGGAAGACGCCTGTATATCGTTACGTATATATATATATATATATATATATATATATATATATATATATATATATATATCGGACGGTCGGGGTATCCGACTCGAATACGTCCGGTCGGGGTCTCCGGCTCCGATACCCGAATGTTATGTGATGTGCTCGGAGGTACGTTCGGCGCCATGGTTACTGCTTGGGAAGACGCCTGTATATCGTTACGTATATATATATATATATATATATATATATATATATATATCGGACGGTCGGGGTATCCGACTCGAATACGTCCGGTCGGGGTCTCCGGCTCCGATACCCGAATGTTATGTGATGTGCTCGGAGGTACGTTCGGCGCCATGGTTACTGCTTGGGAAGACGCCTGTATATCGTTACGTATATATATCGGACGGTCGGGGTATACGACTCGAATACGTCCGGTCGGGGTCTCCGGCTCCGATACCCGAATGTTATGTGATGTGCTCGGAGGTACGTTCCGCGCCATGGTTACTGCTTGGGAAGACGCCTGTATATCGTTACCTATATATATATATATATATCGGACGGTCGGGGTATCCGACTCGAATACGTCCGGTCGGGGTCTCCGGCTCCGATACCCGAATGTTATGTGATGTGCTCGGAGGTACGTTCGGCGCCATGGTTACTGCTTGGGAAGACGCCTGTATATCGTTACGTATATATATCGGACGGTCGGGGTATACGACTCGAATACGTCCGGTCGGGGTCTCCGGCTCCGATACCCGAATGTTATGTGATGTGCTCGGAGGTACGTTCCGCGCCATGGTTACTGCTTGGGAAGACGCCTGTATATCGTTACGTATATATATATATATATATATATATATATATATATATATATATATATATATATCGGACGGTCGGGGTATCCGACTCGAATCCGACTCGAATACGTCCGGTCGGGGTCTCCGGCTCCGATACCCGTATGTTATGTGATGTGCTCGGAGGTACGTTCCGCGCCATGGTTACTGCTTGGGAAGACGCCTGTATATCGTTACGTATATATATATCGGACGGTCGGGGTATCCGACTCGAATACGTCCGGTCGGGGTCTCCGGCTCCGATACCCGAATGTTATGTGATGTGCTCGGAGGTACGTTCGGCGCCATGGTTACTGCTTGGGAAGACGCCTGTATATCGTTACGTATATATATATATATATATATATATATATATATATATATATATATATATCGGACGGTCGGGGTATCCGACTCGAATACGTCCGGTCGGGGTCTCCGGCTCCGATACCCGAATGTTATGTGATGTGCTCGGAGGTACGTTCCGCGCCATGGTTACTGCTTGGGAAGACGCCTGTATATCGTTACCTATATATATATATATCGGACGGTCGGGGTATCCGACTCGAATACGTCCGGTCGGGGTCTCCGGCTCCGATACCCGAATGTTATGTGATGTGCTCGGAGGTACGTTCCGCGCCATGGTTACTGCTTGGGAAGACGCCTGTATATCGTTACATATATATATATATATATATATATATATATATATATATATATCGGACGGTCGGGGTATCCGACTCGAATACGTCCGGTCGGGGTATCCGGCTCCGATACCCGAATGTTATGTGATGTGCTCGGAGGTACGTTCGGCGCCATGGTTACTGCTTGGGAAGACGCCTGTATATCGTTACGTATATATATATATATATATATATATATATATCGGACGGTCGGGGTATCCGACTCGAATACGTCCGGTCGGGGTCTCCGGCTCCGATACCCGAATGTTATGTGATGTGCTCGGAGGTACGTTCGGCGCCATGGTTACTGCTTGGGAAGACGCCTGTATATCGTTACGTATATATATCGGACGGTCGGGGTATACGACTCGAATACGTCCGGTCGGGGTCTCCGGCTCCGATACCCGAATGTTATGTGATGTGCTCGGAGGTACGTTCCGCGCCATGGTTACTGCTTGGGAAGACGCCTGTATATCGTTACATATATATATATATATATATATATATATATATATATATATATATATATATATCGGACGGTCGGGGTATCCGACTCGAATACGTCCGGTCGGGGTATCCGGCTCCGATACCCGAATGTTATGTGATGTGCTCGGAGGTACGTTCGGCGCCATGGTTACTGCTTGGGAAGACGCCTGTATATCGTTACGTATATATATATATATATATATATATATATATATCGGACGGTCGGGGTATCCGACTCGAATACGTCCGGTCGGGGTCTCCGGCTCCGATACCCGAATGTTATGTGATGTGCTCGGAGGTACGTTCGGCGCCATGGTTACTGCTTGGGAAGACGCCTGTATATCGTTACGTATATATATCGGACGGTCGGGGTATACGACTCGAATACGTCCGGTCGGGGTCTCCGGCTCCGATACCCGAATGTTATGTGATGTGCTCGGAGGTACGTTCCGCGCCATGGTTACTGCTTGGGAAGACGCCTGTATATCGTTACCTATATATATATATATATCGGACGGTCGGGGTATCCGACTCGAATACGTCCGGTCGGGGTCTCCGGCTCCGATACCCGAATGTTATGTGATGTGCTCGGAGGTACGTTCGGCGCCATGGTTACTGCTTGGGAAGACGCCTGTATATCGTTACGTATATATATCGGACGGTCGGGGTATACGACTCGAATACGTCCGGTCGGGGTCTCCGGCTCCGATACCCGAATGTTATGTGATGTGCTCGGAGGTACGTTCCGCGCCATGGTTACTGCTTGGGAAGACGCCTGTATATCGTTACGTATATATATATATATATATATATATATATATATATATATATATATATATATATATATATATATATACGTCGTTCTTAGAAGACTGAAGTCTCTGTTCGTGGGGATGTAGTCAGTATGGAAGGAAATTGAATTTAGTTGGCCAGTTTTAGTTCACTCTGGGTTATATTTATCGAGCTTTCGAGAGTCCTCGCTCTCTTCCTCAGGATAATACTACAAGAATTTTACATACAGTTTCTTATTATATATACAAAGATATTAACTTACTAGTTGAGTCTAAACGAAATTATTGAAGGTGAGCAGCATAGAATTAGGAAATATTATACAATGAACAACAATAATGAACCACGTTGCGTAGGTATCGTTTTTTAAGGTTATAAAACCACTGGGAAACATACCACATACCATGGAACCCTCAAACTATCACATGCGAAATGAATAATAACCGTAACCTTAGGTAATTACAGAACGGCAAGATGGTTCATCGAACATCCATTTATGTATGCAACCACCATACATCTTTGGTGTGCATCTAGGCAAAAAGCAATAACAGTAACATGCTCACCCGTTATACTAACAATTCTTGTCTATTCTGAATTTAAGGCACTTATATAATCTTAATTTACAATAAGGGGGAACCGTGTTCTATATCCTTCTTCCTATATTAGTTTTTCGCATGTTTCCACTGTATGAGGCAGGGTTCATAATTATAAAACATGAAGTCCACATTATAGCGACAATAGATATTCATAGAGTACACTTAGGTTGTTAATATCAGATCTTTTATTGATGCACGTTTGGCCATGTTTTTTAATTTGTACCATTTCAAGGAAATTTCGTTTAACCGAATTGTCTTCTCTGACCAAGATAGAAGCATCATTAAAGTTAAAAAAGTGGTCTGAATTAATGGAATGCTCGACTAACGCACATGACTTTTTTTGACATCTTAAATCACTTTTGTGTAACGTAATTCTATTTGGCAGGGATCGAGAAGTTTGCCCAATGTATGACTTATTACAATTCCCACAAGGTATGTTATACACTACCCCTGTGATTTCTTTGCATGTCAATGGTGTTTTTAGATAACTAAATAAAGCTGAGGTGGTTTTAATATTTCTTTTGGCAATGACCAAATTTTCATTTTTTAAAGTACCTATTAACCTTGGTGTAAGGTCTGAGACATATGGAAGTGATTTATAAATTTTTGGTTCTAATGGGGGAATACTTCCTTTCGGTGAGCATGTAATATTTGGATGATGCAAATGTTGGTCGAGATCTCTTGATTGATTTAAGATGTTTTTGTTGGCTCCTACTGAATTACTGAACAGAAGTTTATTCACTAAACTTGCAGGATATCCATTTTCGTACAATATTAATTTAAGGTAGTTCAATTCCAGACTTAAGAACTGAGGGTGAGTTAAACGTTCCACTCTTGTTTTCAATGCCATAATTAGATTTAATTTCATTCTATAAGGGTGATACGATCTATAGTTAATATACCTATTACTACAATAAGGCTTTCGGTACCAACGTGTCCGAACCACACCATTACTTCCTCGAATTAATAACATATCCAAAAACGGAATTTTATTGTCAACCTCATTTTCTATTGTAAACTGAATATCCTTATTGTACGAATTGAAGATGCCTAAGGCTGTGTACGCACCATTATCAGGTACTGCTAGTATTAGATCGTCCACGTATCTTTTTACAAACGGGATATGAAAAGGCATCTTTTTTAATGTATCAGTGACTAGTTCATCAAGTACATAGTTGACTAAGATGGGTGAAATTGTGCTCCCCATTGGCGTTCCAAAAACCTGCTTGTAGAAAACATCTTCGAATACACAATAATTTGAATCAAAAATGTAATCCATAACAAGCTTGAACGAACTCCAAGATAGGGAGCAGTGTTGTTCAATCTGTGACCATGAGTTTTCTAACGACTTTAAAATAACCGGATAAGGTAAGTTAGTAAATAACGATACAACATCAAAACTTACCAACACATATCCTTCTGGTAGTTGGTAATTATTAATAAATTCGCTAAAAGAAAAAGAGTCTTTTACACAATAGTCATTATCCACGTTGTAGTTTTCTGTGAGAATATTGGTGACAAAGGTGGCTAACTTATTGTTGGGACTATTAAGTGACGAGCATATTGGCCTCATCGATAAAATAGGCTTATGTATCTTAGGCAATGTGTAAAAACGAGGTGAAACTGCAGTGTATGTCATAAGTTGTTTACGTTTTAAATCATCAATATGTTCTAAGGTGAACAATTTATTCACAATTTTATTAGATTTTTGTTGAAGGGTGCAAGTTGGGTCCCTCTGAAGTCTTTTATAGTATTTAGTATCAATTAATAGTTCTCTACTTTTGTTAACATATTCCATTCGATTCATGACCACCGTTACGTTGCCTTTATCACTTCTCGTGACAATTAAATCCTCATGGTTTTTAAAAAAACTTTTGCATTTAGTAAACCAAATCCTGAAAATGTTATTTTTGTAATTGTGGTTCTTATGTAAATAGTTCGTTATAATGTTAGTCTGTTGTGCTCGGATGCAATCCTTGTTGGCATCCTTTACGCTGTCTAAAATGAACTCCAGGTCAGCTAGAAGATGATCTAGTTTGAAATCTTTTATGCTAGGTGGAATTGCAAATTTGGGGCCTAACGATAGAATTTTAGTTACTTCAGTCGGCAATTCAATGCCAGTCAGGTTCTTCAGCCAACTATTTTTGGTAGCAATTGTATCATGGAATTGTGTTCTTAACATGTTTAACTTCCGTATATTGTTTAATTTTATGGTTTTGAATTGCGTATTGAATTTTTTAAATTGTAGTCGTTTGAATTCATTAACGATATTGAAAGGAACTGAGGCTGCAAACGATTGTGATAATTGTGATAACTGTTTGTCAATCGAGCTTAAATCTGATATAGTGACTTTGATTTCTAGGTTTAGA
>CAMIUK010000078.1:0-12500 GCA_946251905.1 Cryptocephalus moraei
TTGGTGGGATAACTGTTTTGTTCTATTTTACCTTCTATTGTTGGGAGATAATTTTATTAATACATTTTGTATTTTATTCTGGGAAAACTGAGTTCCAAGTTATTTTATTATATTAATTGTGGGGATTTCTTTTGAGTTCGCACGAGTTGTACCTTTTGAGTTGTTTTGACTTTGTTTTCCTTTTTTTTTTTTTTTTTCTCAATAGATGTATTGATTTTAATTCCGTGTTTAATTTCGAAACGACTAAGGCAGGCATTTGAGAAGCCCTGCGCCCACGTTCTCTCTGGAACCATCATCGTCAGAGTCTATTCTAAATAATTGAGTCTGCCCCACCCAAAGTAATACCGGTCCTTAGGCTCAATTAAATTAAAAAGTCAAATTGATATCTTATTGATCTGATTGATTCATAGGTTTGATTGATTTATCTTTTTTCCCAAAGGACCGGTCGATTACATAACTGGTGTCAGGGTGTGGGGTAGATCAAAATTAAATAGGGGTAGTTTTTCATCTCTGAAAAAAAATAAGTAATTTTGAGTTCTTCTGGGAATTTTTTTTGTGATTGGTGAATTTTTCTAAGTTTTTTAATCTCTCCTGCCGGCGTCCATATTTTACCCTGTGGGGTTGATCAATATTAGAGAAGGGTAGTTTTCTTTTGGAAGAAATACATCATTTTGACTTTTTGTGTGAGCGTTCGAGTCTTTATATTTTCATTTTATTCTCGCCCCGTTCTGCTTCTATATTTTACGCCTTTGGGGGGTTGGCCTGCGTTAAAGAGAGGTCAGTTTCCCTTTTTCTCAAGAATTTCATTAATTTTTTTATTGTGGTAACACTTCTCTTAATCTTTCAATTTATTTTCCGTTTCTGTATTGCACCCTGTGGGGTTGATAATTTCCGGAAGGGGAGTTCCCTCCCTTACAAAACACTGGTTAAGTAGGCGATAGTCTTAAATTACGGGATTGTTGGTGCGGCCAAGCACCCGATGCATGTAATTTGAGGGGAATTAATCGCTATTTCAAACCAGCCGTTTTGGGGTGATCGGTTCCTCAGGTGACTGGTCTACGGTGCGGCCAAGCATTCCGAGACCTCATTTGGAATTGATTGCTTTTCCAAGCCATCCGTTTTTCTCTCAGTTAACTGCAAGGGGAGTGACTAAACTCGATAAGTCGCTGATTTGGGGAAGTAAACCATTTTTCGTTGGAGTTAGTCTTGTTTCATCTTGGTTTTCTTGTATGCCACGAAATCGTAAAGGCGAAAGCAGCGTGCGCTAAAATTGAGACTCGAAAAAGCGAGGTTAGGTAATCTGAGCCCTATCCGCACGCCGGAAAGGCCTGTCACACCCTTTAATCTTGGCCCTGCCACCCCCCTGGGAAGGGAAGATCAGGAAACTGTTTTCGAATACGAGGCCGTGTCAGAGCGACCTCCGACGCCCGATATAAAAATAGAAACTCACCCTACGGGAGAACCTTCTTGAGGGAAATTGTTAAATTAATTGGCTGAATTAGAGGGGAATGTTTTTTTGATATTCTAGAGTAAGTTTGAATAGTTGGAATCGGGAATTTTTTTTCTTTTGCGCAACAAATATGCCGAGAAAAATTTGAATTAATTTTAAAAGTTCGAAAAATCGTTCAAACACTGAAATTTTGGAACGCCCAGTAGAAAAGCGGCGAGTGTGCCACTGGGACTATTACTTGAGTTGCCCAAATTAGGGATCTATTTTAATTTTTTTATTACTTGGGGTCGGAGAATAGAAAAATCGGAGACGTAGCGCAGTTGAAAGTATCGAGATTATACGCACGAAGACTGAGGGTTGAACCGTTTTTTTTTGTATTGACGCCTTGTATTATTTTGGTGCTGATTATTTTTTTTTGCTTGTATTTGGTTTTATTCCCCCCCACGAAGTTGGAAGGATTTTGGTTTTGTGGAATTAGGATACGTAGGTAACCACTGTCGGTTGCGTAGAGGCATAATTTTTTTTCGGTGTAAGGGTATGTCAGAGAGTGATTGGGACGAATTAAGGGCTTTATTTCAAGAGACAGGTGTAAAGGTAGAGAAAAAAATGCAAGCGGCAGAGGGAAATTTGCGCATGCCGATGGTACACTCCTTGGGAATGATTGCTACCACCCTTGATCCGTTCACGGGAAGAGACGCGGCGCGTTACCTTGATAAGTTAGAACAGCGCGCGAAACTTGATAATTGGACCGAGGAAGAAACCTTAAAATTATTAAAATTTAAATGTACCGGGGAAGCTCATAATTTTGTGAGATCCGATTCAAGCTTAGATTCGTTGGGTTATGAAGCGTTTAAGGGTAAATTGTTAGACAAATTCGCCCCAGTCAGGTATCCCGGGGAAAATCAATTAAATTTGAGTAAATGCTATCAGCGGCAAGACGAAGAAGTTTCGTCATTTTGTACTAGATTAAGAACTTTGGGGTCCAGAGTTTTACATGAAGATCTCTTAGAAGCGGAAGATGACGAGAAAGCGGGAATTAGACGGAAAAATCAGGCATTATTAGTGAACCAATTTAAGGTAGGGTTGAGAAAAGACTTGTTCAGGGACGTAGGAGTTTTATTAATGCGAGAAAAAAACTTAACCCTTGATAAGGCCGAGGAAATAGTCCGGGTACAGGAGACGACCAATCGAATGCTTTCAGGAAGGGGGCCGTCAAATAGGGTTGCTACTGTTGAACAGGGAAATACATGTCGTAACTGCGGGAAGTCCGGCCATTTTGCCAGAGAATGTAGGGGAGAGGCGAATCCCAAACGCACTGATCGGTGTTTTTATTGTCTAGAGTACGGCCACTGGGCTCGGGACTGTCCAAATAACGGAACAATGATTAGGCGGCAGATAAATTCGAACTCGAGGGGAAATTTTGAAAATCGCGGAAATTTAGGAAACCGGGGAAATTTTGAAAATCACGGAAATTTTGAGAGCCGGGGAAATTTCGAAAATCGGGGAAACTCTGGGGAGCGACCCAACCCCTCATATCGTGGATTTAACAGGGGCAGGGGATTTTCCAATGCTAGGCAATCACTCGATTACGTTTACACATCGCGGTCAGAAGACAGTCGAAATGGTGGCGCCATAGGACGAAATGATAATTCTGTGAATCAGGGATCGCGCGGAAACTTCGGAAGTTCGAGAACGCCGGGAAACCAGGAATCGCGAGAATATCAGGGAAATAGTTTACGACAAGGGGTGCATTGGCAAGCTAGGTATACTCCTAATCATAGGGGGTTCGGCGCGGGTAGAAATGTTGCCACCCGACATCCCGGTCAAAGGGCTCGCGAGGGAGAAAGTTCGAGAAATTCGCAACCGTCGCAAAATTTAAACTAATTTCGCCTTCTAGCAGTCTCCGGGTAGAAGGGATGGAAATAGAACAAGGAGACAAAATTTATAGTATTGTTAAAGAATTGCAAACAAAAATTGCGTCCATAGAGTCATCAATTAAGGGAAATGGGAAAGAAAATTCAGAAAATTCATCTCGTCTAGTTATGAACCAAATAATCACGAGTGTAGAGGACGAACGATTCGAAACGCCTCACTTAGTTTTACTTAATATTAACGGGAATCCTCAGAGATGTCTTGTAGATACAGGGGCAGTAGTCTCATTAATCAAAAATCGGGTCGCGTCACAAATCAGGGGATTAATCAGGGAAGTATTCCCGTTGTCACTTAAGGGCGTGACGGGGCACCAATTGGATACTTTCGGTTTAGCAACAATAACCGTCCAACCAGTAGATGCGACGTTTTCTATCGGGGCCGATATGGTCATTTGTGAAGATCAAATTTTAAATAACGTTGAGGTAGTTTTAGGGCGAGATTTTCTTGCGCGCCATGAGGCGGTAATTTGTTATAAGGGCGCACCCTACTTATAGATATATGGACATAGAATCCCTTTAACTAACCCCGAATTTAGGGAACCTGTGTTGAGTGATAATGGAATCTGGCAGGACTGGCTAAATACGGTAGGGGAATTTTTCAAAAACACTAAGTCAGGGAAAGATAAGGGGAAATCAGACAGGGATTTTACAAAATTTTCTAAAGATGTTGATGAAATAGATAGTCGCGAGAAAATTGACACCGAAGTCAAAAGTACTAAGGCATTACAGGATAGGGAAGTTACGTCCGGGGACGCAGAGAAATTAAAGGGAGAGAAAGAGATGGATGAAAGGGTGAATAATTGTGAAACCGACGTCGTAACAACTGAATTTTTGACAATTCCTCCACGAACGGAAATGATTTGTACAGGGAGGCTCAAACAGAGAATAAGTGGTGATTGGGTTGTGTGTGAATCTGGGGGTAGAGAGATGAATGGGGTTAGTGTAGCAAGGAGTATGGCCGAGAATGGGATGTATGTACCGATTAGAGTAGTGAATTTCTCTCAGGGGGAAGTACGATTGACGAAGGGACATTCCCTAGGGAAAGCCTTCAGCGGGACCGAGTGTGAAAGGGATGAGAATCCAAAACTAAAGAACGAAAGGATTGAATGTTTAAGGGATGAAAGTTTAGGGGGTGAAATTTTAAGGGATGAAATTTTAAGGGATGAAAGTTTAAGGGATGAAAGTTTAAGGGATGAAAGTTTAGGGGATGAAATTTTAAGGGGTGAAATTTTAAGGGGTGAAATATTAAGGGATGCCCGTGCAAGGTCTGAAGGTTTAAGGAATGAAAAGGCAAGTAATGGACGCTTACGGAATGAAAGGATGATTGAAAATTTGGGGAATGAAAACTTAAGGGGCCCAAACCAGCAGGGAGCTGTTCCCCAAGTATGTACGGTTGATGCAAGCACAGATGAGTGGATATACGAGGGTTTTGATCTATCTCACTTGGCGCATAATGAGCTAGGCGAGATTATTACATTGCTAAGAGAGTATGCTGATCTGTTCATAGAAGAGGGAGAACCTATATCGAGTGCGAGTCGAGTAAAGCATAGTTTAGTGTTGGAGCCAGGGGCGCAACCTATCTGTAAGGCACCCTACAGGATTCCTTACAAGCAAAGGGAAGTATTAGAAAAGGAAATCAGTAGACTCAAAGACGCAGGGGTTATTAGGCCATCAGCGAGCCCTTGGTCTGCTCCGGTCGTGCTAGTTACAAAGGTGTCTCCTACGGGGGAGGAAAAGGTTCGAATGTGTATAGACTATAGGGGTCTAAACAGTGTCACTAAAAAGGAATATTACCCATTACCGAATATTTCAGATCTGTTGCAAAGTTACAAATCAGGGTCTAAAGCATTGTTTTCAGTAATAGACGTGGCTGAGGCTTATCATCAAATCGATATGGAAGATTCCTCCATACCTCTAACAGGGTTCAGTACATTTCAGGGACATTACGAGTACTTAAAGATGCCGTTCGGTTTAGTTAACGCCCCCGCGACTTTTCAAAGATTCATGAACACCACTTTATCGGGGTTAACTGGGGAGCTATGTATGGTTTATTTGGATGATATTATAGTTTACAATTCAGAAGGGTATAGCGATCATATTTCGAAATTAAGGGAGGTTTTTAATCGACTGAGACAGGCTAATATTAAATTAAAACCTAAAAAGTGCAATTTGTTGTTGACTAGAGTCAAGTATTTAGGACACATTATTTCACAGGACGGGATTTTACCCGACCCAGACAAAGTTCAGGCGATTAGAGATTTTCCGATACCTAAAACAGTACGAGGGGTAAGGTCATTTTTAGGGTTAGTGAATTGGTATAGACGATTTATTCCAAACATTACAGAACTAACGGCACCTTTAACGAAGTTAACACGTAAGGACGTGCCTTTCAAAATCACCGAAGAAGTATTGCAATCTATTGAATCCCTTAAGAAAGCCTTAACACATGAGTCACTCTTAATATTTCCGGATTTTGATCAACCCTTCACGTTACCAACAGACGCATCAGGTACAGGGGTAGGCGCGATATTAAGTCAACGTAGGAACGGACAAGAGAGGCCGATCGCGTATGCTAGTAGGGCAATGAATAAAGCGGAATTAAATTATTCGACCACGGAAAGGGAATTGTTAGGGGTAGTTTTTGGGGTGAAAAGTTTTCGCTGTTATTTGTACGGACGACATTTCACGATAGTTACCGACCATAGACCTCTAAAATGGTTATTAACCTTAAAAGATCCAAATTCTCGTCTTACGCGCTGGGCTCTTTCCTTATCGGAATATGACTTTGAGGTAGTACATAGACCGGGTCGTCAGCATGGAAACGCGGACGCGCTTAGTAGAATGCACGATCCAGAGGATAATTATGTGAGAGTTGACTATATAGGGTTTTTAGATTTTTGTGAGAAACAGGGACCTCCAAGGGCCGGAAACGTCATCATAGGAGAAGGCGAGACCATCCCATTGGATGGGAATGCTAAGTTTAGGGCAATGTCAAAAGAAGAAGGGCGCGAAATAGGTTTAAAAGGGAGTCAAGTAGGAGACATAGTAGCTATTCGAGAAGGGAATAATGTCGATATTGTGGGAATATTGAAGGGATCGCGAACCGAGAACGCGGAGTACGCCATTTTATGGGAAGTTTTTAAAAGAGTAAGGGAGGAGTGTGACAAAACTTGCGAGAAGTCCTTATCCATTACAACCGATTTCATCACTAAGGAAAATTTTGAGTTTTCAAAGGTGAGCCATATGCTAGCCTTTATATTTTTTGGTGCAGGGACGACTGTTATTATTTCAGAGGGAGAAAAATCGAAACAGGGAAGGTTAGATACTGATAAGGGAGGAGAGATCCTTTTTATAGGGGAAGAACCGGTAGAGCCTGAATGGGATTTAGACGCCTTACGCGAAGCACAGAAAACCGATAGATTTTGCGCGGAGATAATTAATCAGTTAAATAATCAGGATTCAGAATCGGGCGCAGAACCAGAAGGGGCGACGTATTATATTAATAATGACCGTGTATTGTACAAAACGGACCATGAGAGAATGACTGATGTGTTAGTGGTGCCTAAGAGTTTTACACGTAAAGTTTTGAGGGATTTTCATGATTCGCCAATGGTGGCTCATCCGGGCTGTCAGAAAACTCTGGGATATTTGAAAGCGCGTTTCTTTTGGCCAGGGATGAAGAAGGATGTTGAAAATTACGTGGCTAGTTGCGAAACTTGTAATAGGCGGAAAACGTCCCCTCATTATAAGAAGGTACCTTTGCAACATTTCACGGCTTGTGCAGAGCCCTGGGAGTTGGTATCGATGGATATAGTAGGACCATTAGTAACTTCATTGAATGGTAATAGATACTTGCTCACATTTCAGGACTATTTTACAAAATACGTAGAAGCGATACCTTTGCCGGATCAGAAAGCTAGTACGATCGCCAGAACATTTGTCGAAACCATTATCACTAGACACGGGACGCCAGCGAAATTATTGACAGATAGGGGAACTAATTTTATGTCACAGGTATTTAGGGATGTTTGCGCCTTACTTGACATTAAGAAAATTCAAACCGCGAGTTACGCGCCCAGTACGAACGGTCAAATAGAAAGAACGCATCGGGTTATTAAAGATATGTTGGCACATTACATAGCGGACGATCAAAGGGATTGGGATCGGTGGATCCCCTACGTTCTCATGGCATATCGGGGTAGCATACATTCGTCCACGGGCTTTAGCCCTTATTTCTTGCTCCATGGTAGAGACCAAGTTCTACCAACAGATAGATTCCTGAAACAGACGCGCATTAGGTACGATTTAGATGACAATTACGCATCGGAACTGATGGCACGGCTCCAAAGAGTGTATCAACAGTGTTTTGATAATACGGAAAGGGCTAAAGGGTATCGAGTAGAGCGATTTAATCGTAAGACTAAAGACCGGTGTTATCAAATAGGAGACTTAGTGTATTTAAAAGATATGACACAAAAGGTGGGATTGTCCAGGAAATTAGCAAAGTCTTGGGTAGGACCTTATAGAGTTGTCGCAGTTATGGGACCAGTTACCTATAGAGTGAGGTTACTGGGTGGTCGACAGGAACAGGTGGTTCACGCCAACAGGTTGAAGGAGTACCGAGGTCGCGAGGAGCCGGGTAGAATGCAGCCTAGGCCAATCGAGTTAGGTTCGGAGTACAGCGATGAATCAGACAGAGAGAACTTGGTCGACGACGTAGGTGGTTCAGACACAGAAGACGAGGCGGCCGTCAGGGCCAAGGTGATTCTTCCAAACGAGGTGGAGATAAGTCGAGATTTGTTAGTCAGACCGCGTGCCGATGATGAGCCACGGCGCAGGTCCCTATCTTGTTCAGAGAGTGAGAGATTCAGAAGGCCACAACGGGTTCGAAAACCCCCAGATAGATATCAGCCCTAGTTTCCGTTTCTAGTAGGATCCCCGTGTTGGGGCGGGTAGAGGTTAAAGACAAGAATACCCCAACGGCTACCTTGTGCCTGTCGTAAGAGGCGACTAAAAGGGGACCCCAGCGTATCGTCCAGTAACTCTATTTTTTCCTTCTTGTCTATACTCTTTTAGCTGGACGACGCTGGTAAATTTTATCTATGTCGATAATTTTATTTTATTTCATTCTGTGGCCGGTTGTCGTTTTGATGCTGTTCACCTTCAAGGACTCCACGCTCTGGTGGCTCCCGCAGTCCGGTTCCAGGTTTATGGCGACCATCCTTTTTTTTTAATCTTTTTTTTTTTTGCTCTCTCTCTTGGCCCAACACGGTCAAAGGTGTTTTTTTTCTTTTTTGGGGCACGTTCCGCCCTAGAGCGTACCGGCCCATTTCGGCCGTTTATTTTCTATTTTTTTTATTACTATATTCCCTTTACTATTATTATATCCATGCCATCTGTTGGCCTGTCTTTGAGGCTGTTCCGCAGTCGGGTTCAAGAGTTATGGCCACCATCCTTTCTGGAATTCTTTTTCTAGCGTTGGGGATGACGGTCGTCGTGTTGGCGGCCAGGTCGCTGTTAAACTGCCCTAGAGCATATCGGTATTTGTGGTATTCCACAAATCTTCTGAGGTCCCTAATAGCTCCTCCACTTTTTCGGGGCTTCTATCTGAGACGATGGGCGTCGCGTCCTCGTTTGTAGGACTGCTGTTCCCGCTGCCCGGGTCAGCTCCGGAGTGCGGTTGGGAACACTGCTATGCCTTTCGGTGCTTTTTATTTTCCCGAAATATCTGTTAATTTTGTTTGCTCTATATCTCCGTTCCATAATGTTGCGTTGGTTTGCTTCATTCTTTAATTGCTCCGCGGATGGGCAAGTTGTTACTTATCATTTGGTCCATTGGTCTTGCGTTGTTGCAATTCTTTCAGTGTATCTCTATTCAATGCTCTGACGAGGTTTCTGAGAAGATTCGATTGACTTCCCAGAGGAACCATTGCTGTCGTTTTTTTTTTTTCTCGATTGTAGGGTCGAAACGTGTTCGTCACTATGGAAATCTGATGAATATTTCATTGCCAACTCTTCTCCCCTGTAGATCATCATCGTTAGTTTCCGAAAAGGAAAAAAAAAATTATTTTTCTTGACTGTCTCTCCGTTAATTGCTCGTTCTAAACTCGCGGTGTGCCTAGAAGAATTTTCACTTTATGCATTTATTACGAACTGGGAATTTTGTTCGTATTTCAAGCGGGCCTTCGCACTTCTGCTCTCACTCCCTTAACATGTTCTATGACAAGTAGGAGCTTCCGCAACAGACGACTAAAAGAGGTCGCAGTGGCCCATTAAGCTTCTTTACGAAAAAGAAAAAAAAAATGAGGCCGAGATATCTTATTTTCTTGATTTTACTTAAGTGCGGGGAACGAAAGTTTTTTTTGATTTTACTTAATTCGGGATTCTAGTCTGAGAATAGGGGTGGTTAAATACTTATACCTCGGAGGCTATGAGAGCCTGTCGTATGAGACGACTACCGAGGGCAAGAAGAAAATGGGTCTAAAAAGGGTCATGTTTCTACTTCTATAGAAAAACAATCAAAGACACAAAATAGGGGATGCTATATACGCTATACGCAATAATTTTCAAAGGAATAATGGGACAATGTTCTAACGTTGAACGAACAGGAGTGTTTATTTGCGCACTATAGCAATAATCATGAACATTTTCTTTTAATTAAGTCGTTTTGTTTCATATCTAATTTTTTTGGGGTTATTAATCTTGCTTTGGGTTATGTTTAAGGGTTGCTAGGAATATAGTAGGTTTACTGTATACTAGGGTGACGGTTATTTAGTTACACGAATAATTGGGACTTATGTATTTTATTTTTTTTGTTGTACTTTTATTTTATTGCTTTCTTTTCTTTTAATTGGTGTTTGGGATTCTAGCCACTGATTGAGGAGCGCCTGCTTAGGGAGGTATGTCGACAAAGCGAACGAAAGAAAGTTTCGTTGTCTGTAATTTACAGAGGTAATCTTATCAAGATTAGGGGGGTTGCTGACTCTACATGCTTCTCTATCGGAATGATACGATCAGTGGTTATAGTTCAAGAAAGTAATGTAAATTTTTGTTAGTATAAGGATGGGACGGAGTGGCATCTCGCTCCTAAGTGCCACATTGTTGGTACTTTCCTGGCAAGGTGCAGCAGGGATCATCGCTTACGACTGCGAGGACCCCGCAGTGGTGATGTCCACGATATCACTAAGGGACGTAGCCAGGTGTCCGGAGCCCGGCTCATCGTACGTCTCCTCAAAGACAGTAGTGACGGTAGTGCAACGTAATGAGGTGAGACAACAGAGGGTGTGGTCTTGCTTGATCGAGATAGTGCGGTTAATCTCTTATTGCGGGATGCATAGTCACAGCTCGAATGTCGCGGGAGGACTAGGAAATACCGTGCATCGAGTCGGGGCGGAAGAGTGCAAACTGATCCATCGGGATAAGACTGTTAAACTTTACGCGAACACGATTGGAGGCATTACGGAGAATGCCACGACTACCGCGTCGGTGACACTACTGGGACAATTAAATAGTGACGGCTCCTGTGTAGGGACAATGTACCAGGAGAACGGGCAGACCTGGAACAACGTCGTTATCATCGCATCTGTATCGATAACGCTGAGGGACTATTGGGCACCGGTGAAACTAGACGAGAACGAGATCAGCCTGACCGGGAGGACCACATGTCCATTTTTGGAAGGCTACTGTTTCGATGCTGAGCTTGGAGAAGCCGTAAGGGAGGTAGACAGACCGAGCAGCTGTACGGATCACATAAGCGTTCTATACGAGGGGGAAGCCGAAGAAATCACGAACGTACAGACGAAGGAGCAATACTTGGTGGTAGAAGAAAACGCCCGAGTTTTTGCGTTAACATACGTCAAGACTGGAAGGATCTGCGAGTTCGACGTTTGGCTAACGGAGCACCCAAGGATAGCTGTCCTGAGGGGAGGCCACCCCTTGGTATCTGGGACCCTGCCGACCCAAGATGTCCACTTGATAGACTTTGTCAACAGCAAGTTCCTCTACGTGGAGCAGGGCTTCAAGAGAGACTTAGAAAAGCTGTACGTCGACACAGTGCATCGAAGATGTTTGGTGCAGAGGGAGGTTTTGAAAAATCGACTACTGATGGCGCCGATTCTACCCAACGCCGTGGGACATCTTGTTCAGTCTCAAGAGGGATTCGTAGGCAGAGTATTAGGAGAGGTCCTATACATTTTGAAATGTATTCCCGTTCCTGTGAGTATCCGGAGGACAGACAGATGCTATAACGAGCTACCCATCCAGGTCAATAACCAATCGAAGTTCATGTCGCCCATCACCAGAGTTATCCAAAGTTTCGCCGAAGAAGTGGACTGCAACGGACTGACGCCGCCATTATACTTCCTGAACGACGAGTGGATAGGGATGACTCCGCACCCCTCCACCAAGAATCCACCCAAGGAGTTAGAGGTCGAGAGGACGCCAAGCCTGAACTTCACCCCAATCGTACCGATAGGAACTCAAGGGCTGTACACTTCCGAAGAGATCGAGAGAGTACAACGGATTATGATGTTCGGGACTGAGAGGAAAGCCGTAGACACCATCATCACGAGAAAAATCGTTGGGATGGAGACACACAACCAAGGGTTGTCACCACTGAAGTTGTTCGACGCCGATGAAATCAAAAGCTTAGCCCACACCACCCTGCGCCACATGTGGGGATGGTTTTATGACTTTGGAGTAATCATAAGCGGACTGATTGGATTCTACGTGATCTTCCGAATCATTAAATACGTTATCGGCGTAGTGATCAACGGATTGCAGCTATATAGGACCGCCGGCTTAGGGGTGCACCTACTCGCATCTCTATGGAACACGCTAACGATGTGTCTCATACAGCAGTACCGACACACCGAGGAGACCCCGAGACGTAACCCAGGAAGTCCAGAGGGGACCGAAGAAGAAGAAGAGGGCCAGGGAGGTCACGAGCACCTAAGAAGGGATAGAGCCACTTCAACAAGTCTACCGGCCTTGACAACGATACCGCAGTTAAGACATCCCAGGAGATCAGCCTCCGCCAAGGACGTCGCCGGAAAGGAAGGGTCACCCACCCACTGGACGCACCAAATACGTCCATTGTCGACGTACAAAGAAGAAGACGA
>CAMIUK010000079.1:0-31073 GCA_946251905.1 Cryptocephalus moraei
ATCCTCGATTGATTTTATGCGAATGCAGTCGCGTCTTGTTCATCTTTTACATCGGGTTGATCGTATTCCAGTTGAGGAACTGAGTCCGGACGATAGTCAAGTTCGAGGTGATTTAGTGATGGAGGTGTTGGCTGCCATGAATCAATTGGAAGATTTATCGGAGCCCAATGATAGCTCCGAAATATCTATGGCACATGTTGAAGAGGCTTCAGCAGTAGAACCTGTTCCAGAGGTTTCTGTCAATCCTTTTATTACATTGGTATCAGGAGATCCGCCCGTTCCGTTGGATGCAGGTCTATCAGTGTCACATCCTGGTGCTAATGTTTTTCCTTCTAGTACTACGATTCATAAGGTGCGAGTGGAGAAATGGGGTCTCACATTCAACGGAGATAGGAGAAGTTCCGTTCACAATTTTTTGGAGAGAGTAAATGAGCTTAAGTTGGCTCGTGGGGTGTCAGATCGCGAACTGTTCGACTCGGCTATTGATTTATTTTCGGGTAAGGCTCTATCGTGGTATCGAGCGAACCGAAATAGGTTTTCCGATTGGGAAGGATTGTCACAACTTTTTCGGAAGCATTTTGAACCACCTGATTACAAGGCGAGACAATTTAGAGAGATTTTAGAACGCACTCAAGATCCGTCAGAAGGGATTGTTGAGTATCTCACTTCTATGGACGCATTGTTTAGGCGCTATGGCGAAACATCTCCGAGGTACGCCTCGATATAATCTATAGAAATCTTAGTTAGTTAGTTATTATTAGTTGTTATTTAATTATTATTGTTAAGGTAGGGAAAGGCCACCCGTCTTATTATTATTATTATTATTATTATTATTATTATTATTATTATTATTTTGTTCTTTGGTAGTTAAATTACGTTTTCTTTTTGACTTACTTTTTTTTTATTTATTCAATATACCTTTTGTTTCAAGTCGTGTGTTTCAAATTATTTAGAGACGTGACCGCAAGCTCCTCTAAAATCAACTGAGGTAAAGTTCCTGTTTTTGAATTAAAACAGGTGGCGCCCATTTGAACCTAAATTCTACTGAGCAGCGGGTAATTTGCCGCGAAGTCTTCACGCTTGCGACCGCGACTTTTTTTTATGTTCAAAAACTTTCGCAGCACTACAAAACTGAGAGTGGTGTTTGACGCCTCAGCACCAAGCAGCAGTGGTCTCTCTTTGAACGATATTCAAGGTGTCAAGTACTTATAAACCAAGAGCAGCGCAATCTTCAAAGGATTGTGTGGAAGGAGTCTCCATCAGAGCCCCTCAGACATTACAAACTTAACACAGTGACTTATGGTCAGGCGTCAGCCACCTATTTAGCTATTCGTTGCATATTCGAGTTAGCCTATGAAACAGAAGACTCTCACATAGCAAGAGTACTTTGAGAAGACTTTTATGTTGATGATCTCTTAACGGGTGCCGAGACTATAAAACAGGCATTACAGATGTGTCAGATAATATCCGTCATTTTACAAAGAGGTTGTTTCCATTAAAAAAGTGGATATCAAATGATTTGCAAATTTTACAAAATATTAGCAACTACAATAATTCATTAGAAATTCTACAACTCTTATCTAAGGAGACTATCAAAATGCTTGGATTGTCTTAGTCATGCCAAGAAGATACTTTCCGTTATAAGTTATTTGCTAGCCCTCCAGAACGAAATTACACAAATCGAGAGGTTTTATATTTGATATCAAAAATATTTGATCTTTTGGGGTTAATTAGTCCTTGTACTGTGATTGCTAAAATGATAATGCAAGAACTCTGGGTTAAGCAGATACCTTGGGACGAGAAGATACCCCACCACAATTAAAATGTTGGTGTAAATTTAAGGAAGATTTACCCAATTTAGAAAGGCTTAAAATACCTCGTCATGCAATATTCTCTAATAGCCAATCAATAGAGCTCCATGGCTTTTCAGACGCGTCTCAGCGGGCCAATGGTTCTTGTATATACTTGAAGAGTACTGAGAGTACAGGAAAAACAATAATGCGGCTTCTATGTGCCAAATTCAAGTTCGCTCCAGTCAAAACATTAACAATTCCGCGCCTCGAGCTATGCGCAGCTTTGCTATTATCTCGACTTGCTAACAAAGTGGTTCAATCTATGCAAATTAAATTCAATAGATGCATTCTATGGTCAGATTCAACTATAACTTTGGCTTGGATTCGTACAAGTCCTAGCAATTTGCAATCCTTCGTTTCAAATAGAACTTCGGAAATTCAGATTCTTACTAAATCATTTACTTGGAAATATGTTCCCTCTTATGATAATCCAGCTGATCTCCTTTCTAGAGGGCTCTATCCTAGTCAAGTTTTAACCTCCTCAATTTGGTGGAACGGTCTGTCATGGTTAACGCTGAAGGAGAAAAATTGGCCAACTCTGACACATGAAGTCGAAGTGTTACCTGAGCTTAAATGCAGTCTCACTTCTGTTAGCATGCAGGCTATTACACATGAAACAAATTGTTGGTTTCTATTTAACAAGTTTTCTCGATTTTCTCGCCTCTTGAGAACATTTAGCTATATGATCCGATTCAAGGATAACTGTCGACGATTGAAAAACATGAAAACAACTAGACGTTTGTCAGTTGATGAGATCGACTATGCTCGCAGATCTATAATAAAAATGGTGCTACGCCACAGTTTCCTTTCTGAATATAACTGTTTAGTCAATAACAGAACCCTAAGTTCGAAGAGTAAATTGGTTGCATTAAATCCGTTCATTGACAATGAGGGCATATTTCATGTAGGCGGTAGACCAATCAAGTCCGCTTTTCCCTTTGACAAAAAATTCCCTATATTGTTGGACTCTCGTCGCCATTTTACAAAATTACTATTTCGTCACGAGCATATACTGTTATATCATGCTGGACCTCAATTGTTACTTGCGTCTCTGCGTGAACGTTATTGGCCTATTTCTGGCAAAAATCTTTCAAGGCAAACGGTAAAAACTGTGTGGTTTGCGCACGATTCAATCCTAAGGTCATAAGTCCAATTATGGGAGACTTACCCATGGATAGGGTTAGTCCAGCCTATCCATTTGCTGTATCTGGCATCGACTACGCCGGACCTTTCATGTATAAAAACAAGCAAGACCGTGGTGTCAAATTAAACAAATCATATGTAGCGCTATTCGTGTGCTTTGTTATGAAAACAATCCATTTAGAATTAGTGTCCGACTTGTCCACAAATGCTCTCATTCTTACTTTACGACGTTTTGTCGCTCGCAGAGGTAAACCCACTAAACTATATTTTGACAATGGTAGGAATTTTATCGGTGCAATATCCGAACTACGAAGATTTTTGAATAATAGTTGCTTTGCTCATGCATACTTGTGCTCAGCAGGGCATTGAATGGCACTTGATACCTTCCGCCTCTTCTCACTTTGGTGGTATATGGGAGTCTGGTGTTAAGTCTATGAAGTTTCATATCAAGCAAGGATTCACATTTAACGTTTGAAGAATTGGCCACAGTATTGGCACAGATCGAGGCAATATTTAACTCCCGTCCTATTTGTCCAATGAGTTCCGATCCCAATGATTATACTCCTCTCTGTCCCGCTCACTTCTTGATCGGCAGGCACCCGGAAACAGTACCCAATGAGGACCTTTCTATGAGGAAGACAAGTCTACTCAACAGGCTCCAGCGTCTTCAGTAGATTCTACAAGCATTCTGGGAGAGATGGTCTCTGGAATACATAGCAGAGCATCAACGCAGAGTCAAGTGGAAGCAAACTAAGGGAGAACGGGAGAACTCATCGAAGGATCGCTAGTACTAATTAAGGAAGACTGCCTCCCACTAGCCCAGTGGAAGTTAGGCAGACTCATAGATGTCTACAAGGGATCACAGAAGACAGCTAGGGTCGCGCGAGTCCGGATCCAAGATGGAACATTGGTCAGGTCCTTCGCCAAGCTATGTCCACTACCCACTTCGGGTTGAAAGTCAGGACTTTCAAGGCCGGGGGTATGTTGCGGCCACCCACCACGCGCCATCGCGTAGTGTGTGTTGCGGTTGAGCGCGTATAATCGCGCTCGTGTATTTGTTACGTTCGGTGTGCGCGTCCAACGTTTTTGACACTTTTATCTCATGTTCTGCGCCCTTTCTATGTATCATGTATTGTATCAACTCTGCGATCATTCGACACGCGTCCGATGCGTAATCAATAAATCGATACAGATCCATCAAGTGTTTTTACCTCAGAACAACGAGACGATATACATGTACAGTCCACACGAAACGTTAGCGATAACGTAGTCATCGAGCCGGTCTCTACAACCTCCGGTCATTTCGACGGCAAATATATATATATATATATATACCCGTCGTTCTTAGAAGACTGAAGTCTCTGTTCGTGGGGATGTAGTCAGTATGGAAGGAATTTGAATTTAGTTGGCCAGTTTTAGTTCACTCTGGGTTATATTTATCGAGCTTTCGAGAGTCCTCGCTCTCTTCCTCAGGATAATACTACAAGAATTTTACATACAGTTTCTTATTATATATACAAAGATATTAACTTACTAGTTGAGTCTAAACGAAATTATTGAAGGTGAGCAGCATAGAATTAGGAAATATTATACAATGAACAACAATAATGAACCACGTTGCGTAGGTATCGTTTTTTAAGGTTATAAAACCACTGGGAAACATACCACATACCATGGAACCCTCAAACTATCACATGCGAAATGAATAATAACCGTAACCTTAGGTAATTACAGAACGGCAAGATGGTTCATCGAACATCCATTTATGTATGCAACCACCATACATCTTTGGTGTGCATCTAGGCAAAAAGCAATAACAGTAACATGCTCACCCGTTATACTAACAATTCTTGTCTATTCTGAATTTAAGGCACTTATATAATCTTAATTTACAATAAGGGGGAACCGTGTTCTATATCCTTCTTCCTATATTAGTTTTTCGCATGTTTCCACTGTATGATATATATATATATATATATATAGTAGTGAAATTCGCGACGGAACAAATGTACAAAAGAAAATTATCGACTTACCCGTCTATTCAGTTAAGAAACGGTAACCACCGACACGTGTTTCTGCTTATTAGCTTCGTCAGGGTGGTATAACCAAGCTCTGAATAACAACGATGTTTGACACTTGGAAAAAAAAATTATACACCTCACAAAGAACGTAAACAGAAGACAGCAAAGCACTTTTGCGTCTGTAAAGGAACGCGGTGACGCGTTTCTCACTTTTAAAACAAAAACAACTCGGTGTTGTTTTCCCCGCTAGGCGGTAATGCGATCACTTGTCGTATTATAAAACCAGACAGGGTGGGTACTCAGACTGGCGGCATGCTTCGGTTTATTTTTTAGAACACGAGAAATTTTGTACCATATACAATGTATTAAAAAAATGGTGCGAGTTTAAACTTAGACTAATGAAAAACTGCACTATAGATAAGGAACAACAAATGATTTTTGAGCGTGAAAAGAAACGATGGAGAGCTATTTTAGAACGACTAGTGGCAATTGTGCAATTTTTGGCCGGCCAATGTTTAGCCTTTAGAGGGGCTAGTTCAGAGTTGTTTGCTCCTAATAATGGTAACTTTATAAAACTGTTGAAATGGTGGCTAAATTTGATCCAGTGTTGTCAGATCATTTGAATAACATTCAGAAGTCAAAAGAAAGTAAAAGTCACGTACCTCATTATTTAGGGGTGCGCTTCCAAAATGAAATAATTAGGTACTTTATTGGGCGAAGAAGTGAAAAAAAATTGATTGTTTAAATAAAGCAAAATATTTTGCAATAATATTAGACTGATCCTGATGTAAGTCATGTAGAACAACTTAGTTTTATTGCAAGATTTGTGGATCTTTCTCAAAGCAAAGTTGAAATTCGGGAATACTTTTTGGGGTTTTATCCATGTAAAGACAGTACGGGTGAAGGTTTATGTGATTTCGTTCTTAACAATTTATTTACATCACATAAGCTAAATATGCAAGATTTACGTGGTCCAGGTTATGACAACGGGGCCAATATGAAAGGCAAAAACTCCGGTTTACAAAAACGGATATTAAATATAAACCCAAGAGCTATGTTTGTGCCATGTTTTGCTCATTCGTTAAATTTAGTGGTAAATTATGCTGCCAAAATAAACAACCAAATTGTGTCATTTTTCTATATTATTCAAGAATGATATGTATTTTTTACAGCATCAACTATAGGGTGGGACATTTTGAAAAAAAATATATCCGTATTAACTTTGAAACCGTTAAGCGATACTCGATGAGAAAGTAGAATAGACGCAATTAAACCTTTACTCTTAAATTATAAAAACGTTTACAAAAGCCTCAATGAAATAATCGAAAACGAAAAAAGAAACATAAAAACCAGAAATATGGCACAAAATTAGGGGAGAATTTTTTTTTATTTAAATTTATCTGTTCATTGATAATCTGGCATGACCTTCTATCAAAAATTAACATTGTAAGTAAAATTTCTCACAATCCTAAAATTTATTTGCGAATGCGTAACTGCTTCGAAAAATTTAATCAATTTCTTGATGAAAAAAGGACTGATGAAAGTTTTAACTTATTTATTAAAGAAGCTGAATCACTAGCTGGAGAAGTTAATATATTGCCAGAATTCCCTATTGTTTGCCAAAGAAGTCCCACGGCATTTTTCTTACGAAGCAAATGATGGGCCCACTGTTGATCAAAAACAAAATTTTAAAATAAATTTTTATTTCAGTATATTAGATACCACCAAAACTTCAATACAAGAAAGGTTTTCTTTAATAGAGGAATGTAATAATTTACTTAAATGCTTATATGAATTTCATGGAATGGAACCAGAACTTTTGAAAAAATTATGTATGAATCTAGATTCTTATTTACGAGGGCACGGGGAGTCAAACTAGTCAAATTAGTTTCATTATTTGCAAAATTGATTTAAAGGGGGGGGGGGGGCAATTTCGCTTTCAATTGGGTGACAAAAGATCCAGGAACGGCCCTGCAAAAACCGTATTAGGTTAACCAATAGATTTTTCTGCGCACTAAAATTTAACCGGTCAAAACCTATACTATATCGTATTGAAGATAGTTCATAGTTGAAAACCCACCTTTTTGATAAAGCGAATTCGGTGTTGGGATTTTTGTAAACAAATTATAGTGTAAGAAATGCATTTATTTTTAGTTATTTTCCGAATATTTCGAAAAATAATGAAGGACGATCCATAGGACTTTTGTAGCGACCCATAAAACCTAGAAAATGGTTTGCTGTACAACACGATCGGACCATTTTTCACTGAGAAAATCCGGAAAAACCCCCAAAAATTTTAATTCATAATTTCGACAAATTTGAGGCTGGAAATCTATCTTCGGGGTAATGATAGGTAATAATGTGTGCGTAAGATGGTTTCCGGCTGATGCGCAGTTTTAGCACAATCGCGTTATAAGCAATTTTCGCACCATTTCTTGCAAAATGTGCGGTTTTATGGGAAATCAATTTTCCTTAATTCTGCAAGCGACATTTTAAATCAGGAACCAGTATCTTTAAAACGTATATCTTGGGTTTCCACGTAAGAAGTGGGAAATGTACGAAAAAAGGCCCTAAATGTTGCTCCGGACGCGCGAAATCGCTTGCTTCGAGACAGTCTCAAGCAACTGCGGTGGGGGAAGCAGCCAGCGGAGGAGAGTACGTTGCGCCGCTAACCTGCCACGCAATATCCACTATAATCCAAACTACCTAGAGTACTTAGTGTACTTACCACAGTTCACTGTAAACTTTTCACAGAAACTGAGGTACTTATGAAGTTTAATAACGAATCTTTCTTAAAAACTGTTAAATTTTAAATATGCTATTCCTAGGTAGCCTGTTTTGATAAGCACAATCCGGACGTGCGTAAGATCTTTTTTTATAGTTGTTAACTAGTGATAGTTATAAACCACTTGAAAAGGCAGAGTCATAGGCATGGTAATTTTTGGTATTCTTTTGAAAGAATATGCATCGAAGAAGGTATTTATTAGTCCTTTATCTGTAGATTCATTATACAAAATGCGGAAAGTAGAATCGCTTACGCTTACACCTTCTTAGTTTTTTCATTAAATGACATGTGATATATGGTGCCAATGCATTTACAAATATCACATTTTTTCAAAGCAAATTTTGCAAGATGATCCACAATGTTAATTGTTTTGGCTTTGTCCAAACTCGCATCTTCGACGAAGGGAATTTTTTAACTTCCCGTTCAGGCTTTCCATGAAATTGACTGCACTGGTTTTCAGATTTTTCGAATCCACGAGGGCCACCAGACGGCTCCGTGCCACGAGCGGTCGTGCCTCATGCGGTCAATGTGAAAAATCGTGCCAGATGCGGTCACTCCAAAAATATTTCTACCTGTTGTGCAGGTGTCTTCCCATGTGCGGTCATATCCGAATTCACCGAATTTCTCGGTAGACACCCTCGGCCGATATGGAAAATTGATTACGCCCGGTTTCATAATGCAGTTAAAGTCCACTTTAACTTAGAGTTGACTTTGACTACGTTAGATGTAGTAACGCCCTGTTTCATAATGCAGTTAAAGTCCACTTTAACTTAACGTCACAGTCAAAGTCAACTGTAAGTTAAAGTGGACTTTAACTGCATTATGAAACCGGGCGTTACTAGGATTAATAGGGTTTGCAAATACAGTAGCCGCCCGGTTATCCGACACATTCGAACCAAAGTTCGAACTCCACATCACCTCTCCGATAACGATGTTTTTATTACTTTACGACCATTCGCAAAAAAACGCCGGCTTTTTCGTATACATCAAACAAGTGACCATACTTTAGAATAATTATTATATTACCTTTGATATCTGTGCCTTTACGGCCAAGTCGTTCCGTTACAATACGATAGAATCAAGTTGATAGGTACTAATCTTGAGTGTGTTCGGAGATGAAAACAAATCCAATTTTTATTTTTTTCTAAGAAAGCATCAGAAAGAAACACGTGCAACTTCGGATAATGCGGCGACAAGTTTTTAAATTGAAATTATAATGTCAGATATAAGGCTTGTTCGTAGAGCGATTGGAAATGGTTTCAAACTGTCAGAGGCATGCGCAGTAGAAATTATTCGTCCTATTAGGTCCAAATTCGTCCGACTAATTTCTACTACGCATGCCTCTGACAGTTTGAAACCATTTCCAATCGCTCTACGAACAAGCCTATAATTAAATCCATGTACGATTAAATTTTAAAAATTTGAAATTAACTTGCCTACGTTATTTGCATTAATCCTAAGCAAAAGGCAGGGACTTTCAAACAATTACACCCTATGGCTCGTAATATTTTATTATGTTTTCTTTGGTCGATTCTTGGCGATCTTTTGTCCTTAATATTATTCACAAGTAGGTAGACAACAAGGTAGAAATATTTTCGAGGGATCACATCTGGGACGTTTTTTGATTGTGACCGCATAAGACACTACCGCTCATAGCGAGCCGGTACCGAGTACCCCGATAAATTGGCCTGTCCTGGGATTTAAAAAGAATTGACCGCACATGGCACTGACCGCACATGGCACTGACCGCACATGGCACTGACCGCATCTGGGAAGACACGCACCAGGCTGGTGACGATTTTTGTAATTAGATAATCGTGAATCTTATATTACCTACGGTCGAGAGTAAAGTTCTCCGTTTTAATTATTAATTAGTTAATAAGGAAGATGATGGGGAAGGATGACTGTTAGTAAAGCTCATTAAAAATATGAAGCAAACGAAATGCTTTATTAGATACACCACTGCAATAAATACACGCCTTGTAACAAACTGATATGACTCAATCGTCAGAAAGTTGTACTTAAGACACTTAAAACTAATAAAGAATAAATAAATAAATAGAATCTGAAATGTAATTTTAACGACAAGGATTGTACATACTTAATACATTTTGGAATAGGGCGAACGGGAGTAGAGAATACTGTCTTGTCTGGGATTTCGAAACGTTCCCACTTAACCGTGTTTTGTATGTAACTATGTGTTGTGGTTCTCCCATTTTCCAAAAATAACGAAAGGCAATCGATAATGAAAGAACTCCGTACTTAAAACTCGGTCGTTATGTGGTACAACATTCTCAATAATTATTAAAAATTGACCCGAGAAGCTATTGACTAGGCACACTTATTTTATTTTAACAAGAAACTGTTCTATATGAAAAATAGAAACTTCTTTTGACAATAAACGAAACAGCTAAAACCAATCAAATAATCATCCGATCCATGATGATTCGTCTCGGAAATATTATTACAACGGTTCACATTTTTTTCGCTTTTTAAAAATACTTTTATATCATTACATCAACATATAAATTATCCTTGTAACATGACCAACAGTGTATACATGGAATGCTTAGATAGCCAGATAATGTGCTCCTATAATCGAGTGACACAATACTTATATAGTTTAATAACGATCATATACAAAATAACTTTCTCACAATATTGTTATTCGATCTTGAAGAAACTTTTACTTCATTCACCGAGGGCTTGTACATATCGAAGATCGATCTCCATAAGCCGCTAATAGAAAACAACGCACTCACTCCAAAGATCTTGATTTGATACATAGAAACCCCCCAGAAAGAGTACTTTACACTTAACATTATTTTGATTAACAACTTTGAAAATAGTTTTGGATAGTTCTTTTTTTGTTTTAATGTTTTAGTTGCTAACAAGTGGAGTTTACGGCATCGTCTCGTATTTTTTTACTTTTTCATTTTTATTGTCCACTGCCGCAAGAAAATCTCAATGTAGTCCGTGCACTTTCGGTGAAAGGGGTGCTAAGTAGCGCATGCGCACGCCTCGCCCTCTCCGGAAACGGAATACGAATTCACGCAACAAGAATAAAATCCTAGAATCCACAGGCAATTCTGATGGAACTTTGAATTTTTTGCAGAAGTAGGTTGTTGCCTGTTTGTTGTACCTGTTGTCTGATTTCGTGTATTCTGAGTTTGGTTTCCAGAGAGGGCCGGCATCTTCTCCGAATAGGCCAAAGCAGCAGCGTTAGGCCACACTACAGAAACACTTGTTCAATGATTACTTTTTGGTTGAACCTCATTTAACAAATATCTCAAAAATATAGGTATTACATTACTCACAATATATTGCCTTCGGTTTTTCATTTTTTTTAAATTTTTTGCAAATATAAAATACATACTATTCAGCATCAGTCTTTGAGAGAAGAAATTTTGCGAGGGGGTCTCGACGCGAACCTTGAAGGGCGTACCTTTTGTGGTTAAATGCATGGGTATGAAGCTGTAAAAACTAATCATATTTCATTTTTGGCACATGGGTCAATGTGTTCAAAGTTCGGTCGACGTCCCGAATGTCAGACTTAGGCTTAGGCGCAAAAGCACTATTCAACGTAACAATAATAAGGATATAGTTAACGAGGGCACTTGCTCGAAAGAGATTCACACGCATCCGAAAAAGGGAGAGAATTGAGGGGCCGGGCCGGGCGGAAAATTTGAAAAAAAATTCTACGGCTTTTCCAAAGAAAAACTGCGCTGTAAAAAACGATTGCAGTTTATGTGCAGTGTCACTAGTGACCGTTGACAACCGATATAGTAAAAGGGAAAATTGATTTTTATTAAAAATCTGCAGAAAACTCCAACGAAATTCGAAAGTTGCACCGCATGGATTAAGTGTAATTATGATATCTTGCAATGGTTGTATAGAAAAGATTTGTTGTTTATTTAAAGGAATTGAAAAGTCGAAGTTTTGAAAGTGATCGCCAGAGTTTAAACTTTATAAAAGACGTATTATTTACAACTGCAAAGTTTCTGTAAATATTTCTTTTATTTGTGTTACTTCATAGAAATCGGCACTCTAGTGATTACAATTGTGACACAAAATTCCATATTTATCAAAATATTCACGGATAACCAAAATACACATTAAATATTGTCGAGTGTTCTCTAACAAATTTGACAGCTGCATCATTTCTACATATTTTTTAAAACGGCATAACCAGTTGATAGTCGACCAAATAACATATTATAATTATAATATATAATATTCAAAAACGTAAACATGTAAAAATTTCATGTTTCAAATGTAATTCAAATGTATTGGAGTCAATTTAATTTCTTTTTGTTATAAAAAGTTACCTACCAATTACTCACTATAATTTCTTTTATATATCACTGATATCACCATACTTCTCATTTTATCCACGCATTCGCCAACATGCATGAAAGGCAACACAATGATAGAGACAATCGATTTTTTTGACTTTTGTAGCGAAAAGTTTATCGGCAAAAAGTGAGCATTCTGACCATTTCTCACAGTAACTTACCGGTCAACAGCATCACCATACTTCTATCTCTTTTCGTGCATTCACCTCAAAAGTGATACTACAAATGGTTCGTTTTAAAAGTTGTTAAAAATGTTTCACTACTGTCAACTCGCTAAGTAGGTACCTTACCTATAGTGAATTAAAAGCGACATAGTAAAAGAGAAGGTTAAGTTTTTGCAATTTGTTAGGAAACTTTATCAACAAACGAAACGTTAAGAAAAAAAAGAGGTATTTGTAGCTTACTAGTGCCACCCTAATTTCTCAAATCCAGATCTGGTAAATGAAGTGATGTATCACAATATTTTCGTTCGCTTTTTTCTCATTTTCCGTCCGGCCGAAATACGGCGCCGAAGCAACGAAAGAAGCACATTATCAGGAAGTACACGAAGAAGATATGCAATTGCATATCCATAGAACTTATCTCGTTCGTGATAAGCGGCCGGGGGTGCGGGGAGGGTCGGAGGGAGTACTCGGGAGAGATAAAAGAAATCATTCCTCCCCCCGTCCCTTCTTCCCGAAGGTGTTGGGGGAGACCGTAAAAACGAATTCTATACACGTAACACGCAAAAATCTATTGCTATCGCGACCATATTTACTCTTCTTTAATAATTTTTTGGCAGGAACAATTACGGACAAAGCGGCTATTTGCTATATTGGCGTGTCCGGGGCGGAACCCGTGAGACTGTGGGGGCGGCGCTCCCTCGGATTGGAATTTGTACTCCCACCCGAGTTTCCGAAGCGAAGAAACATCTTACCAAACTTGTCCGAAAGAATATAAGTTCGATTATTTTCTTCAGGATTACATTTCCTGAGTTTTATGAGACAACGGTACATTTTCCTCAAATTTTCCAGGAACAGGTCTTTCAAATCTTTCGGGATTAGGATGATGGTACCTCTTCCTTTCATTTTTTGGAACACACTTTGCATTACATTTACTTCATTTTAAAAAACGGCAATCCGTTTTCCTACTTTCCTAAATTATGATGGTACATTTTTCTCCAATTTTTCGGAACGATATAGTGTTCAGACTTCTCCAGGAGAACTCTACTTTTTTTGGACGATGACTCGACTCTATTTTTGTCGGGATTTTCCATTACATCCATATTTCTGATTATGATTATTTCTTCAAGCTTTTTAATTCAGATAACGATAATGGAGCATTCCAAAATTTTCCAGGGTGATGCTACGTTTTCTACCAAATATACGGCAATTCTCCGGAATAACAATAAAACTTTCTTTTCTTCTAAGTTTTTGCAAGTTACTTTTGCCTGGAAACGGCGTGACATCCTTCCTTATTGAAAAAGTACCTTGACTTCTAATTTTTATACAGTACTTACCCTGATTTCGTTATGATAGAATTCATGATAAATTTCCTTTTTAGAACGATACTTTCCCGAATATAGGAAGATGGTGGTACACTTTGCAAAAATGTTGCATTTTGCGATATCCCCGGATCTTCCTAGACGGTGACGTCGATATGTTTTCCATCGGGATTTCGGTGACGTCATATTTTCCGGGGGCGATCCTGCCGCGCCCACAGCCGAAACAATTTTACGGGTTCGCTTCTTCAAATGTGCGGCTTCACAACAAGAAAACACTTAAATATATCATATGTGTCGATAAATCTGAAAAATTGCCAGTCCTAACAAATATCTCTAAAACACTACTACTCTACAACCCATTTTCCCGGATCTCTTCAACGGCAGGCAAGGAAATTATATATTTTTTACGTTCCTGGGGACGCCCCAAAGGGGTGGGCAATTACTAGGACGGTTATTTTTTAACGGAACGACAGATGGTTCGTTTATCGGCGGAAAATTCAGATAAGATCTCTTTTGTACAAACAAGCACATTGTATTTTAGATTAAGGATGTTTTATCGGTTGGCTAAACGGGAAAAGGTGTCACAACCAGCTAGACGTTTCAAGTGAATTACGCTATACAAAACATGACAGAATATTAAAATATTTTCTCAGAATGTTCGGAAACAGGTTTTATAAATTAAATAAAATTTTATTTCTATGATTTGATAGTATTGTACGGATTGAAATATTAAAAAAAGGTTTTTTTAATGTTTTGGAAAATTATAGCAAAACTAATTGGTAAAGGTGTTTGGATCGAAATGAACACTGCCTTTTTCCATATTTTCTCCCAAATAATTTATGTTTAATTTAATACAACTTCAGATATGTAAGATATAATACAACTAGTAGCAAGAGAATCGAGTATCATTAATATTTCAGTATCACTTAGAAACTTATTAGAGCACAATAACCCTAATTGTGCCTTTCCTCTTCCTTATCAATGTTGTGCAAGCTCGAGTTCCAATTTCATTCGGTATTATGAATTGTACATTTGGATATCGTTAAAATATCGAAAATTTCCTTAAATATCGATACTTTTACTTGTTACGCTTTAATCGAGATCGGGTTATTAACGACACTATCATTTCTAAACCTAGTATCGATTGTATATTTTACCCTATATTGATGCCTAATATGTAAGTATCGATTACATACTTCTTTCGACTATGAATAAAAGTTGAATCCATAAAATCAGTCTTTAAATAAATATGTCTGGATCCCAATGAATCCGTAACATGAAAAAAAAATTGAAAATAATTAAATGTGAAATCTGACACAAACAAAAGAAAATTGATCAATATCATTTCGATTTTAATTAAATTTTGTGATAATTAAGCCCTTCCCCTCATTATCAAATTTGAACAAGCTTGAGTAGCATTTCATTCAATACTTCTCAGTCGATATCACAGATGACACTTTGACATCTTCCATCATGTTTTTATGTATTAGGTTTTAATCGAACGTAAGTTCCTTACGAGACTATTCGATTCTATAAGCTTGAGTACCGATTGTATTTTTTACTCATCTTTTAGTCATCGATTGTATACTTATGTCAAGTATTGATACACGAAGTATCGATAAAAAATCTTAGAATAAATTTGTTTGCATTTCAAAAAATCCATAACACCGAAAAATATTTTTCGACGATTTAGAAGAAAGCTAAATATGAAATCTATGTAAACCTAAACCAAAAGATAATAATTCAGAATTGTATCCGTATCTCTTCGAAATTAATTAAAACATATAGTAGTGGTACAAATTAAACAGGTACCTATCCTATTTATACATAATTTACAAAATAAATTTGTCTAACCCTTTTCCCATTGAACCTCCGTCTCCAGGAACGTGTATTGTTAAGTTAACCTTAAAATCTAACCTCTCCGGGAGTAAATTACAACCTTAAGGGACGTACAAAGCACAGAAAAATACATTATATATTATCTTTATATGTATAAAACGACTAGAATACAACGTAAGCAGCTATCCTTCGGTCGGATGAATATGAGCGAACCATTGGCTTTAAAAAACGAACTGAACTCTTTCGCAGCATTGGTCCGCGGTATCCAGCCAACATTTAAGCAAGACGAGAGACTTATTTTTTGGTTTTTAGCTTTTTTGGTGTAATCAGTACAAGTTAATTTAGTTATTAAATATAATTACAACACATACTCCTAACGGCTTAAAAGTTCAATAATTACCTCTTTAATTTTATTTTGGTGTTTCTTCCAAGGAAAAGGTGAGTCGAAAATTGGCAATTTTTACATAGAGGTTTTAGGTTTAGGTCAGTCTAACGTCGCGATCACGAATTTACCGAAAGATGACAGTATTGTCGCGTCGAAAAAATGGAAACTCGAAAGATATGTCTTTGGGGACGATGCTCGAAACAAAATTACACACCTACCCTAATGAGCGATATGTGTTCCTCCTCCTTCTCCTCTTCTCTGTAGCGGTGGTGAGTTTTGAGCAAGAACGCAAGTCGGTGATTGCATACAGGGTGCTCAGAAATTGAAAAAAAAAGTTGTTTATATAAGCCGAGAAGTCCAGGTACATACTGCTTCGCAAATAAGGATCTGCAAACCAATTGAATTTGCCGTTTTATTTTCATATTTTTGAACATCACACACTCCCGACGTTTGGATGATCCAATGGCGTTAATTGAATTTAACAATCTGTTGCTTCGCATTTTTCAAATATGCTTTCTCAAATTTTTTGAAATATTCGAATCATCCCTTCAAACCCTCCTATACCTATTCTCCTGCTCGAAGAACCTTCTCGTCTTATACACTTTTAATTTCGTTACACCGTGCATGTTTGATTGGAAAGTAGTTTGTTTTGCTTTTGATTGATTGACCACCGGTAAAAATTGCCAATATTTTATGGGGAATGTACACGAAAACCTCCTTTCACGTTTCCATTTAAAACCACCGGACCCTATCCTACCTGGTCTCGTCTTAATAACAACATCAACAATAATTATTTATAACAATTAATTCAATTGGGTGCGGGCAACAATCCGAATACTTACTGAAGGTGTTTACTTTTGAGTTTTGTGTGTTTGTTCGTTGTAGCGAGCAAATTTCAAAAGATTCTCTTTTGTGGCGCATTGGACTGATTATGTGATTTCGCTAGTCAACAACCTTCCGAGTGGTCGAAGTAGACAGTAAACATAGAACAACTGGAAAGGGCAACACGAGAGGGAAAATACAGGAAAGTCGAAAAGTTCATGGCGGGAAAGTCGGCGTGTCAATTCAAATCCAATAATATACTGCAATAAGTGTACAATTACTGCATCGAGTTTATTTCTCAGTCTAAACTCCTATAAAAACTGCCCTTTAAATATGATTTCATTGAAAGCTTTTAGGTGTACAATACAATGAGTTAAATGTCGCCATGACTAAGATGCAACTACAATATCAATATTTTTTTGTAGGGATTATTTAGGGACAAAATGGACAATTTCAGTGTAATTGGTAATGTATTCGCATAAGGAATTATTACACTTCTACAATTGTCTTTTCCACTATTAGACCATTTTATGAAATAAAACAAAATAAATTAAAACAGAAAGTTGTCATACAATTCGGAGTTCACTTCAAATCAGTTCAGATTTACATTGTATCAAATGATTTATAGCTCATATTAGTAATGATGTGATTGTTTTCAGTAATTCAATTTCTTTTCAATTTGTTTTTCAAATAAATACAACCGAAATAAAATTATTAGACATATGACGTGTTTCGCATTCCCGCCGCGACTAAGGATATTTTTTCTTGAAGTCTTTAAAACAATACAATTTCAATCGTTTCCTTCGGGATTACATTTTCTGAATTGTGATAATGGTACATTTTCCAAAATTTTTACGGGACCATAATAAGTCTGTATTTTTGCGGGATTAGGATGGTACCTATTAAATTCCCCTAGTTTCTGGAACATGCGCTTTATATTTGATTTACATTTTCAGGGGCGCTAATACGATTTCTTATTCGTTTTAATTATACTGAAGGTACATTTTTCTTCAATTTTCTAAGGTGATACCCCTTTCAGACTTGTGATAATGTATTGTCCGTATCAGTTCAATGTCAATTCCGTTTTACGATTTCATGGAATTATATCGTTCTAAATATTCCGAGATGATGTTATATTTCCTTTGGTTTCCGGGATATGACCGCTTTAATTTTTTCTTACGAGGTATATCATTCTCTTCTTCTCACTTACTACTATGGTACCTTCTCCTCAAATTTCCCAAGACGACGTTGCATTTTTATAATTTGACTTATTTTATCACAGATTGTATCAAATTGAGATACTTTGTTTATACCTAAGGAGTGATCTTCTGTTTGTTTTAAATAATCATTTGTTTTGTTTGTTGGTTTTTCAATAACGACCGAAATGAAATTAGTACATAATGAAATAACTAATAAAAAAAATTAAAGGTGGTTAAAGCATTGATTTTATCGCTTTTCATTTATTTTGAGTTTCAACAAAAATATTATTTATATTATTTGTGTGAGAAACAAATCAAATAAATCACAATTTGTCAACAAAAGTTGAGGGTGCAAAGCAAGTAAATTATCGTACACGCAGATGGAACCAACATTAACAAAACTTCAAAGAACAAGCCACTAAGTCCCGCCTTGAATTTCGCGAACTTTCCTCTGGTTTCCCCCGAGAGGTCGCGTGCTTCGCTTATTGCTTCGAAAGAAACGTCAACAATTATTAGGTAATTCGTCAATTCCTACCGGCTAACGCTACAATTTCTCTTCACGCGGGAAGAACGAAAGAAAACAACGTGAACGCTCAATAACAATTTCATATAAAGAATTCAACTTTTCATTTTATCATTTTTAATCATCATATCGTTTCTCTTAAGTAACTCGAGACCGTAAACGTCTGAAAAAAAAGAACGATGCCTTGCGGATAGGGTCCGGCGCAGTCTAAAAAAAAAATCGTTCTGGATACTTTTTTTTAATTTTCATTTTTTTGTTCATATTATTTTCCGCATCGCATCGCGCGCAGTGCAAGTGATAACATCGGGGGTATGGGAAGGCATATCCTTATCATCACAGTCTGTTAAGAAGTTCTGTTCGAGCGCAAAATACTCAGGGATATACAATATAATATTCAAGGAATGGACAATGCGGCACGTGACATTTTTAACAGTGCACAACAACAATTCTACGCAACATGAGCAAATACGTTCAAAATTAAACCAATCAATTAATAAACAAAGGGAGCATCCGCGCACTTCACAATGTAAACTTACTCGATCTCTCAATGCGCGTCCACTCCCAGGAGATGTAAAAAAGTTTCACATGTAACTCATGCAGCTTTTAACGGTTTACAACATATTTTCACCTTGTGCTGGAGGAGGATAACACGGGGCGTTCCGAAAAGAGAAAAATTTTACTTTTTCAGGAAATACACAGCACTTATTATAATCAGGAGTTGAGGAAAACGTAGTGATCGACTCAGGGATATAAATTAGGCGTCATTCAACATGACAATATGAAGTTGAAAAATGCAAGTAAGTATTTAATACAGTCACAGCGTCCCTAAAGTGCGACTTCAACATATGACAGGTCATTGAAAGTACTTTGGTTAATTTTCAGCTCCTTATGTTTTTTTGGAGTCCCTAGCAGGGAAAAAGCTTATTAACTATATTTTTTCCTTTTCGTGACCTTACTCAAAAAAAAACAGAACGTGCACTTTTGTTACACTCCTCTCTTCTGGTCTTATATGCATACTCAACTAGTCCACAGTTGGCATGTCATTTTTAGCAAAATTGCATATAAAGATCTTAAAAAACGTTCAATTTCTGAAGTGCTTGTTTTTGGCACCTGTGCATCCCAAACATTACTTAAGACTAATTTGGAACATTTCAAGAAACCTAAAGAGTTTCCATTGTTAGGAAATTACAAGTACAAAGTACAAGAGAAAATTCACGACGTAATTAGACGGGTAAGTCGTGGATTTTCCTCTTGTATATATATGCTAATATTATAATCCTATACTTCTGTCAATGATAGATTAATGAAATGATGTAATAAAAATATCTGTACTTCAAGTTAATAGGTAGGTATTACCATTTGATCTAAATTTAAAAAAAAATCTAAGTTTTGTGACGCATCATTGATATCCAAATTTTATCAAGCTTTTGATTTAATCAAAGCATTTGAAAAATTTGTAAAAATTACATAAAAAAGTAGTTAAAAGTTAGCTACCTACTGTACTTGATTTTGAGGTTAAATAATTTAAATATTTTCCTGAGAGAACTTTGACTAAAAACAAAATAATAAAAAATGAAATATTGATAGTTAATTCTGACCCAAAAATACACCTTCACGATTTTTTTAAAAGATATTTTCTAGCAAAACGACGAGCAGAAAAAATAAGGTTAATAAGAATTACGGCGGTTAGGGATTCTAAAAGGCATCTAAGGAACTAAATATTATCAAATGTAACTGCATCATATGTATTTTTCACGCGTGTTATGAAATAAAACAAGTAGATTGATTTACTTATTAAGCTTAATCCATTTTTTGGGTTAAAACTACCACTTCTCGATTTGGAAATAAATTTCAACTAAATTAATTGGATTGTATGTAAGACATTTCAAAATAGTAGTGTGATTTTTCCTGAAATTTCCATTAATTTTTCCACTAAAATATAAACAGAAAAAAAAAAACGTAACTGCTTATACCTACTCATGAAAAAATCGAGAAAATAGAAATATCCCAGATAATTGAAAATACGGATTGACCAGCCAGATGGCTAGATTAAACTTCTCTATTTTTTTCATTTGGGATATCATATGAAATACCATACGGAAAACGTAATTCCTAACTTTAAATTGGAAACCCATTTGGAATCCTTGTATTAAAACCAAAACTATTTTTCTCGCTTGATACTGTGACGTTCTTTGATGGCATTTCAACTTTTTTTTTTTTTCGTGAGTGGAATCTAAAAGTCTTAATTCTTAACTTTAAAGCTAAAAACATGTTTAGGTTTCACTTTTATCAGTTGTCTTCCAATCTCAATTCATAAGCACATTTGACTGTGTTAATAAACTTTCAGAACATTCAAAAGTATTATTTTAATTTTGTTAAACAAGTTTTTGAAATTTAAAAGCCACTATTTCACGCCATACAAACTCGCCACGTTAGGACACCTAATCTATCCTTTGAGTCATTCTCCCATTCCGTTTTCTAACTCCCATGTAGGTTCACTGTATACTTTTCATGATGGATACTGATTTTACTTTTCGAAACCCATCGTATTTCTGAGGGAATCCCCTTAAAGCGGAGATGGTGTGTGTTTGTGTGTGTGTGTGTGTGTGAGAGAGAGAGAGAGAGAGAAAGAGAGACAGAGAGAGAAGGGGAGGTGCGATGTGGTCTCGGTGTGAAAAGATAGAAAGACTACTTCTATATACACGCTCCACCTGAATCAAATAGAGTTATGTTCCCTATATTAATTGACATGAAGGTAAACGTAACATATTTAAGTGATAGACCGTCAGGATTGAGTCCGAGGATCCACTGAGGCGGATTAGAATTGTGCATATTCGTAAAGAGCATCAGGAGAGCTAGAGAGATAAAGGGAGAGCCCATGTAGGAAAAAGATAGGCTAAGTAAATGGCATTATGTATACAAAGTCCGCGATAAATTTGGATCTGAACACAATCCTGTCCGGACATCTTCTTTATCACTAAGTTCGTTACCAGAAAAGATGTGTTGTTTAATTCAGTCTTACCGAAAAATGTTATGCATAAAAACGTTTCACTGAGAACTGCCTACTTTTTTTTTCCTTCTCAAGTTTCAAAAAACGACTATGATACTAATACTAATGACTATGATACGAAAAAAATCACACATGCCTATACTAAATATATAGGATTTGCTTATTTTGGGCCCAAGGAAGATTGTTCAAAAAAGTTCTTTCAACACACAAGCTTTCCTCGAATGAAGGAATAATATCATCACACTTATGTCTCTAAGTATAAAAAGTTACAATAGTTACCATATAGGAAAAAATATAGATATATAAATGTATATTATGAAGAGAAGAAAGGCTGTGTTGCCAACTGTGCCGTGCTAATAACCGTGAAACAAATATAAAAAATACAGGAGGAAAGACAAGATAAAAAAATAATAATTAGAGAGAATGAGAGAGAGAGAAAGGAGGCTAATTGATGTGGTGGGGGATCTAAGCTACAATTCAACCCCCTGGATTACTTCAACAAACCGTCATCAAATTCCCTAATTGAAACTCAAAGTACAAACTTTGATTAAAAACTACCCTTATGAAGTTTCTGATTTCAAGATGCAGCTGTAATTGAAGTAGGTTTAATGAGAAATTCCATTTTCTCTAGTTGTCTACCAGAAGAACAGTCAATCAAAGCACTTAACATCTTGCGAAAAAGACGCTTCATAATTTGCTAAAATATTCATCTATGAGAATTTTACTACGATAAGATAACCGTTGACTAGACTGGTGAATTATTTTTAATTTTGATGAAATAATCAAGTGATCTATAGACTAGAAAAGCTCGATCCCACCCTAAACTAAATTAAAATGAAAAAAAGAAATAAAAAACTAATTGAAAACTGCAAGAATTGGTATTATTAATTAAAAAAAAAGCATTTACAACAAAAAAATCAAAGAAAAAACAAAACAATGTACATTTAATTTAAAGAACAAATTTACCATTAAATTAATATATAATAACAACAAGTTTAATAAATGTAGCAATAATAAAAAATATTGACAAGGTCGGACCGGCCATTCCTCACCGGGCCACATATAGGTGCCCATCAGAGGACGTCGAAGCGGAACAAATATTATATATAGAAAAAATAGAGTTTAAATCTTGAAAAACGATACTACAACACTTGTCCGATGGACACCACAAGTAACAAGAGAAATTTAAGGGCCTGGTGTGGAAGGAGGCGGTCAGATCCTAACATACAATTACACCTACAGATAGGGTGGTGGGTAGGATTGGGGCTGATATGTGTGTGTTTGAGATCACTCAGCCCGAGAAATATATGCGATCTTCGCCTCCAGATCTCAAGAAACAACAAATTCAAATATATAAATAGGACATAAATTATCGTAAAAAAAATATATATATTATGTACTAGCGGTCCCCTCGAGATTGGATCGGAATTATACACAATAATACGCAAATTACAAAATTACTACTACAACTATTTAGTCTCAAAATTAGGACACCACAATCACCAATCGAAATCGCATCAAAATTCAAAGTTCTCTTTTTGACAACAGAAATTTTAAAAATCAATTTCCACCAAAGCGTGAAACGACCGAAATCAGTTCTACAAAAGCCAGGTCTGATCAAAACTTGGATTTCCCTATCTCAGGCCAAACATTACAAATCAAACGGCAGACATGATCAAAATTCAGATTTCCATTTTTGACTATCAAAATGTATCTTTTGTAGCGACTAAAAGGACTACTTGCCAAATCAGATGTGATTAACATTAAAATTTTAGTAGTGTCCAGTCGAATAACAGTTACAACAAAACACGAGTACTACATTTAAAAATTAAAATAAATATGTCATGGAACCGAAAAACACAAACGATCTAAAATTCGAATCCTCTCTCGAAGGGGCTCAAGAGGAAAAAGATACGCCTAGCTACTAAGTAATCATAGTCTTGAGTGGTGCTTACTCGCACCGGAAGTGAGCATGCGTAATTATAATCTTACGTCCGCTTTAGCTATCTTAAACTTGGCAGCATCAACAAACAAATAATAATAATATATTACTAGGAGACGCTACTAACTAATTAAAAAAATCGGTGAAAAGAAAAACTTGAGAGGGAGAGATAATATTGCATGCACCACACTTGGGTTTCACTAATTGGTAATTAAATCGTGATAATAATAATAATAATAGTAAATAACAAACTAAATAAAAAAAAATTAAACATAAACAATGCGCTCGGAATTCGGCAGCACGGCACGTATAAAATGGTCAAGGGTGAGGGGTACTTATGGTAAGGTGACTCCTCAAAATTTAATCCGCACCTTCAGCGCTAACTGACCAAATTACAAAGGCTATTAGGCAGTTATGACAGAGAACGTCTAAAAACTAATTTTTTTATTAAGAATACACCCTGTATATACACATATAACTAAATTCAGTCAAATGGAGTGTAACAATACAGTTTTGGGGATTATGAAATTATTGCAACAATCAACCATCTTATTTTACTACATTTTAGAAAAGAACATTTTGAAGGCATAATTCTGCAGATTTGGTAATTGAATTTTCATTGTATCACTAAATTCACTTTATGCGAGTAGGGACCTCTGACAAATAACATTGTATCAAATAGATTATCATGAATTTGGATTCGTTATGCTTTCCGAGGTATTCCTTGATTTATAACACAAAAAATTCATTAAGTTTGACAACAAAATCAGGAAAATTTGATATCAAATTCGTAGTTTGAAAATTCGTAAACATGGATAAAAAAAATTTGAAGATCGCAGTTTTCGGAATAAACAATTATTTGTAGGATGCATCATGAACGTCAATTTAGATTTAAAATGGGTAGCCAAGAATTAAACTTGGGTTTATTTGACATTCGATAAATTTTGATAACCCAATTAAAACCAACAAAAATTTGGAAATTACGAATTTTCATTGTTATGAATTATCCAATATACGAATTTCCGCAGAAGTTTAGAATTTTGCGCACACCACACTGCTAGAAAAGTGAAAATTATTTGAACAAATTGACAAAATTTCAAATGAACTGACGGTTTTTACTATATTTTTAGTTGAAATGGAAATAGAATAAAAAAATAATTTGCTAATTTAAAACATACGCAAATAGAAATTAAACATTAAAAATTATTAAACTTTGCACAATTCAGACAAAAAGTAATAGAAATTAGGAAATTAGATCTGAATTCGTTAAGACACATAAAAATTGGTCTGATCTTTGGTTTTGGTCTTGAAGTGTAAAACGAATCAATTTGCGGTGTAATGTCATATCAATTCTAATTATCATTTCCATCTCCAAATTCCAGTATAAAATGTGGAATGTATTTTGGACAAAGTTAAAATTAGAGAGCAAAACAGAAATGAATCAAAAGGGAAAGTCACTTAAAATTTTATTTCGAATTTCGATTGGCCTCTCTGGATAATTTCCATTTAAAGCGAAAACATCCAGAAAAGCTGTACAAATGAATTTATGGCAGAAAGTAAATTCGAATCCAAATTATACCTCTAATTTGATATGTATAGAGTTTTTTCTAGAAAATTTGATGCTGGCAATAAAGAGGTGTCATTATTTTAGCTGTTATATTAAAGTGGTGTTAGCGGAATCGGGTGCGGATGATAATTTGAATGTCGCGAAAATATCCATAAAAACAGGGGATGTACTGCATCATATTGAGGACATAAAATAGGGAACAATAATAATAATAATAATAATATAGATACTAATTAAAAAATGTAGCTAATACAAGAAGTACAGTTCGTGGTTGACTAGGGTCCGTAACAACGCGGCAGCCCGCTAACAACAAAGTGCTATTTCTAAGAACATACACAACATCATACACGCATATTAAAATAGACATTATCATCGGAAACTGCTCAAATTTAAATTACAACAATGGCCCGAGCACCGTTTCACTAACGGTAGCTTGGTTAACATCTCTAATCTGAATAATAATAATATCCCTGTTTTAAAAATTGATAAATTTGGTCATACAACATATTTCTTATTTCATCGTCGTCATCGATCTTCGTCCATGTAACTCACACATATCCTCAAACGTTTATAATATTAAAAATATCAACATGTGAAATATGCAGCGGCATACAAAACTTGTTACAATTTTGCGCCGATTTTCAAGACAAAAAATTATTTGCAGTAAGTAATACAATAGACCAGACCAGACTGAACCGGGATCATATCAGACCACTCTGTCTAAACTATGATAATAATAATAACAACGATAACAATCATTACTGTTATTATTACCATTATGGAAATGCATCAACAAATAAACGGCTCAGGTGCGACTCTTATAGACCAATCGGTGGAACTTGCACATACCGATAGATGTACAACCTGTAATCCTTGCTCGCCAGCACGACGGACCCGTCGTCCATCAGCGCCACATCAAAGCACTGCGCATGCTTTACTTTACTCTCGAGCGCCGACACGAGCTGCCCATCTTGTGTGAATATAGTCAGGTTGAAGTTGTTGTGGTTGTCAGCGATCAGGATCTCGCCATTTGCATTGATCCCGACTCCTATCGGGTAGTTTGTAATTCCTTCGCCGCCAATCTGCCTCAAGTACACGCCCTCGTAACTGAACACCTTTACACAGTGCGCCCTGTTGTCTGATATGAAGATCTCCTGTTTATCATTAACGACAACGCCATTTGGGAACTCGAGGTGCTTTGAGCACCCAAACTTCTGTAACACTGCGCCGGCCTGATCAAAGATGATGACGCGCATCACTTTGCATTCGACGACCACTATGCGACCCTTGTTGTCTACTGTTACCCCCCGTGGGTGCTGGAGGATGTTCGCCCCGAACTTCCTGACGAACTGCCCATATTGATTGTAAATCTGGATTTGATGAGTTGGCGAGCGTTCTGTGACGATTATGTCGCCAGATGTACGCACCACAGCAACTCGGTTGGGGTATAGGAGCTGACCATCACGTTTGCCACACTCGCCGAACTGAAATTTGAAACGACCCTCCTTGTCGAAGATTTGAATGCGGTGATTGTTGGTGTCGGCGACTATGATGTCGTTCTGCGCGTTGACGGCAACGCCACTTGGTTCAGTAAACTGGCCTTCCATCACGCCAAACTCGCCAAACTTGCAGTGATAGATCATCTTCTGACGCTTGATTTGGGACTTGGGCGGAAAAATCGCCGTCGACATTAACTTCGACGTCAGATCGAGCATCGGGTCATTGTGGGACGAGTTGGTCAGGGTGGTGTATGGGTCAGACGTGCCATTCTGGAAAATACTGTTATCGGCGACCCCACCGTTTGACCACTTCTCATATGGATTGATACCGTTTAAATTTAAATCACCAATCGTCGTAGAGAATGGGCCGAGACTATTGGCACTACTGAAGCGTTTACTGATCACATTCGATTCGAATGGCGAGGTCGATTGGGACATTGTAAATGATGAGGGGCAGTGCACCCCACCACCATTGAGACTACCGGAACTCCCATTAACGCTGCTACCACTCGAACTGGACCCGCCGCCATTACCCCCGCCCGTTGGTCGGGCTATGGGTGGCTGCTTGCTCGGCCCAACCACAGTCTCAGAATTAGACCGCACGTACCCGAAAGTGTTTCTAACTCCAACCTGGATCGCCTGGTAATTCGAAACAAATTCCAACTCACATGCATTCTGGACGCTTTGGTCGATGTTGTATCCCAGAAGTCCCTGGAGTTTCGCATCTAACAACTTCCTGAACATCAATATCTCGACTACGTTAGCACATTTGTTCAACCTCTCAACGAATTCGCAGGTCTTGTAAATTTGTTCTACGGTGTCCTGACCCTTCTGCGTCGCGACGCCGAGGGAGATCTGCTTGGCGCTGAATACGCTCTCGAGCTCCTTGAGCAGCTCCTGCTTTCTTTCCTCGAGCATTGACCGGTAGAACAAGAACGTATCGTTGATCTCATTTTGTGCCTTGTGGTACTGCACTTGCAACCGACTAGAGACATGCTCAACATTCTTCAATATGTTCCTGACGTCTGTCGCCTTGCTCTTCGCTTCAGAAACGGCGTGCTGGATTGCCTCGATCTGTTTGGGGGCTGCTTCACTGATGTGCTCATACTCGTGCAGGCCGACTGGGTGCTCGACACCGAGGCACTCCTTGCAAATCGGAACTGCGCACGTGCGACAGAAGTACTTGAGCAGCTCCGACTTGTGTCTCGGGCAGATCATGCTCTTCTCGTTCCCATTGGCGATCATCATTTTGGGCTCGTCCTTGACGTCGGCGAGATTAACGACACGATGACCCTCAAAGCAGTGCATGAACTGATGCGCCATGACGCAGTTCGAGCAGAGGTAGTTGGCGCAGTCGACGCAACGGGCGACTGCGTCGAGTTTCTTGTGCTTGCAGCCGGTGCACCGGACCACCTAGTAGTGAGAAGACTTATTAGCAGAATGTCGTAACCCTCTTATCCACACTAGTAAATATAATTTATGGTTTACACCTAATGTAGTGTGTTTAGTGCTTAATAAACAAGCAGGATAATTCAGTGAAACGGACGAGCTTTGCATCATTAACAGCATTGAAGAGCAGGTTCTGACTCAGAACAAGTGGTCTATCTCTTTTAGACCCTTTTACCACTTATTTGGTACCTTGCCAGTTCATATTATACTGTTGAAACAACCTTAATATGTGGTAATAATAGTATATTATTAATCGGGTGTAATATACTATTTTATCTACTTTGTTTTATTAATTCACTAAATTTTGGCTGTTCAAGTTTTCGTATTACACTAGGGAATTTTGCGTGGGTTGGCTACACTGACGTCACTGACATTGACGTTTCGTATTTGAATTTGAAAATCTAGTAGCCCTAGGATAAATTCAATACCTACTTACTGCCGTGAGCGAAATCGAAGACAAAAATGTAGAATTGATCTGTACACCGCCAGAAATACGCAAAGCTGCTCAAGAGGCTATTAAGAACTTGTTGCCTCTATGCACGTCTAGGTGCTAGGCTGACAGGTACCAATTTAACAAAACTAAAAGTTACCAAACGTAGTGTAATAATATTCATATTATTACACTACTTTCGATGTAATAATGAGATCATTAGTCACGCAAAGTAGCTAAACTAGTTTTATCGTGGTATGTGAAAAATTTGTTAGGTCACTCGAGCTGATTCATATTAACTCATGCTGATTTATGCTGACTTATACTGATCTGACGACCCATTATGTCACATACTGACCTATAGTTGAGGGCATAGTGAAATACGCTTGGTATAATAAAGATTCCAAGGATTTGAGATTGACTCTGGGAATTTATGTGTTCCTTACGAAATTTTAAATATTCCTTTGGATTTAAATACTTAATACTATGTGTCTTTGAAGATTATGTTCTCTGTGAGAGCTAGCCAAAGACATATAGTAACGTTGAAAGACAGGGTTTTTTAGTGGGTAACCACTGGTAACACCGTGGACCCCCACAGTGTCAAGTGCGGTGGATATTACCATTTCTGATTGATTATTTAATCTCAATAAATGACAATATCCATCTCACTTTTCCTCCATAAACGAGTTTTCCCTGTATTAAAAAAAAAGTACCTGTGCCGTGCTTATGACGCTCCCCGTGTAGAAAGGTGACTCGTTCCCTCCTCCTCCTCCTCCTCCTCCTCCTACAGACTCGAAGAGGATGCCGTTCAGGATCCCCTCGATTGATTCCGAGCTACAGCGTGGGCAGGAAAGTTTGCTCTTCTCAAGGCAGCTGTTGCAGAATGTGTGGAAGCAGGAGAGTAGCTTCGGATCGTTCACAGTCTCTCTGCACTGTTGGCAGTGGAGGAGCTCGTTCGATGGGTCACTGTCCCTGTCTACAGAGTCGCTAGCTGGTGGGGAGGAACCGCTCACCGAGACTGGGGAGTCGGCGAGGGGCGAAAGCGAGAGGTAGTCGTGCTGATCGCCGAACGAACCGATCGAGTTTGCTCTTGGTAATGACTCTATCGATGGTGTTGGTGATGCCATCTTCAGTTACCCGTCATCCCTACAACAAACAAACAAACAGATAGCATTAGTATCAAAACCACATCAACCATACTAGTAGAGTTGGTACACCGGCAAACTAATCCAATTCGGCTCGTCGCAACCGTTGAATGCAAATAACAAACAGAATTGTCACTTTTTTTCAGTGACAGTGTAAGCTCAGTGTAAAAATGAACAAGTTTTCATTGACCATGAGGTAATTAAAATATCCTATGCCCTCTGAAAGTGTCATCTGCTGTAGCAAGTTCGGAAATGATCCCGTTAACAACCACGGTACCAACCAATTAATTACTAGATATTAAACTAACAACTACAAAAACAAACTTTAACCGTTTTGGATTTCGACAAACACAGTGATCATCGCCAGCACAGGCGCAAAGATAGTTCGGCTATAACCGCTATCCCGTCGCCGATACTCCTGAAAATAATCGTTTGAACATCGGTAGTCTGTAAGCTGTAATAGGCCGCGTTGTCAAATACCTTTCCTTGGTATTTAAAAAAATGAAAGAAAAAAAAACACAAAAACGACTATGAGTTGAGCCTTACAATCACTACAATCATTTAGAAATACTACATTGGTTAGTGTACGGCGCATAGGCAACTGATCATAATAAAATTTGATTATTTGAAATGTGGATATATTAAACCACATGAAAAATATTGCAAACTAATAAAAAAAAATTTGATTGTTCACATTTCATCACTACTTTCAACACTATCGAAGGTAGAACGGGAGGGGGGGGATTTTTTTGACAAAAAGTGTTTAGCATCCGCTTAATCAATTGATAACCATAAATATAATTTTGAGTAAATATTCACAGAACAAATTAAAACTTCATGGGGGCAGCAGTGGTCGGGTGGTTTAAGACGCAAGCTTTGAATCAGGCAGTCGTCGTTGTGGGTTTGAGTCCCACGTAATCCATGGGTGTTGTGTGTGTGTTGCGGGAAGTGTGTAAAATGTATCCAAAATCCCGTTCCTATTCACGCCGGTAGCCAGGCCGGATAGGATCGGATATCCTATAGGAGGGCGGGACTAGGATACACACACCCTGAATCGGTAGAGCACGGAGTGGGTCAACTGGGGTGAGAGCCTTAAGGAGGTACAACCGTGCTCGAGGACCGTGGTTTGGAGCCCACGTTAAACTGTAGGTCCCGTCCAAATTGGCCCTGGCAGCGTAAAAGAGACGTTAACTTAATAAGACAAAACAATAAAATTAAAACTTCAGTGAGGTGTGTTTTGGATTTTATTGAAATTATAACTTGAAACCACTATTACCACCTTCTGATGGTCGGGTGGAAGATTTTTTTTTGAGGTATACGATTAAACGATTTATTTAGGAATTTTTGAAAAAAAATAGGAGTGGGACAAACTTTCATACAGATTTTAAATTGTTCATATTTCAGCGGTATTTCCACAATAATAAATAGTGGGTTTCCCATTAATCAATGTTTTTAATGAATAATTGTGGAAAAAATTGAATGTTTAGTGAGATGTGTTCTTATATGAAGTCTTGAATTTATGGATGTGGCGAACTTCCCACCCGTAGTAAATTTCCTGATATTTTAATTTCGCTTGTATAACATGAGGCGGTTTTGGAATTTTTCGATGGTGTTTCATATGAT
>CAMIUK010000080.1:0-32500 GCA_946251905.1 Cryptocephalus moraei
TATATGGCAGTGTTCTTACAAAGTTCTCATGTAAATAGGTTGACTAATGCATACGTCAGGTTAGGCTCCCAGTGCGTGACTTTCAACGTTAAGTCTGGTATCTCCTAAACCAATATAGATCCCATTTTGAACCTTCTTGGGTAATATCTACTATTGGACTATATTTTGGAATTTAAATAATTTAAGAAAGACTTGGTGAGCTTGCTGTAGTTTGGATTTGAAATATTCATTTCCTGTTTTTTTTTTGTGAAAAGAGTTTCCAAGTTTTGAATCTGATTCTATAATTGAGAACAGTAGTGAAATGGCTGAATGAACATTTTAAGTATTTTATTATACATTGGTTAATGCTAACAACAGCTTCATAAAATTATCTACTTCAGATTTCACCAAATTTTTTTGTAGTTCCATAAGTTTACAACTACGTCTCATACAAAACAAAAATTGTATATTGGCATTCAGGTCTTCTAGGATTACAATACCGTGAATATGAACGAATTTTAGGTCGTCAGTGTATTCGTTGTCCGTCTCACGTCAAATGCCCTACATGATAATTACAAAATTATACAACAATTAAAAAACTTATTACGCTTGTTGCTAACTCTCAGGGGTGTTGGCTAGCTATACTCAAATGAAAAATAAACAGGTCAAAAAATCAACAGATTCCCAAAAAACCCATTTAGAATTTTTTGAACTAACCGTCTCCCCAAAATTTCGTTATAGGAATATATTTCTTTTAAATGCACATCTACATTTCATTTCTAGAATAATTTCCTACAACGATTTGTTAAGAGTGGGTTTGTTTAAATTATTTCTAAAATTATGTTTTTGGAAGTAATATACCTGAATCAATCCCTACAAGGTTTTATTTTCAGCAGCAGGACTCACATTACTAAATGAATCTTTACAGGTCTTTTTTGAAAAAACGGAATTGTTGAATAAATTACTAACAGGGCATTTTGTTAAATAAAATTAAAATAAATATTAAAATTAATTAATTAATTAATAAATTAAATAAAATAAATAAATTTCTACGCCTGTATTTTAGGGAGTGCGATGGTTAGACTTTATACAACTTTTTTGGGAAGTGAGATGTTCAAATTAATGACTACAAAGGATATTTGTCGAGTACGATGGATTAATAAATTTCTTACACTGTTTTGCAGGGATTGGGGATTATTAAGTAAAGCTCTAGAAATGATCCTGGGCAGTGGGATGATAGAATAAAGTTATACAATTTTTTTTTGAAGAGTGGGATGGTACAACAGCATATCTGCTGTTAGTTTTATGTCCTGTTTATTTTTTTATTTGTACAGACATACATTGTGGTGATGAAGTAAGGGACAAAATTCATAATTACGTTATTTAATGTTTACAAGGAAAACGCCCTGACAAGCCAATTAAATTTTTTCTTTATGCACCTTACGAAATAACATTTTTACTTACTGCGTCATGTACTTTTGCACAATGACGTCACCTTTTCTTTTAAGTGACCACCTCATTTTTCTCCTCGTTTTTACTAGATGGTCCAGCTATTTTCATGATGATGTAAAAACTGTTACCTTATGTAACTAATTCTTTTATAAAACAAAACAGAAGAATGTAAGACGAAAATCTCAATAACAGCCCAAGAAGAATCAAAATTTATATCAAATTATAATATTATTATGTTAGACACAAAAACTTGTTTGTGCAAATTGGCGATATCAGATTTGTATCGCTTTTGACGGATAAAACAAAAGCTAATATTGTAAATTTTATTATTAAAAAGTAAAAATTATTCTTTTTAATTAAATTATTTAATGATGCATTTTATAGTGAATTAAAATCTATTTAATGTTCATAGCTTAATTTCTTAACTATTTCAAAATTTCAAAACAAAGAAATTTATATTTTTTTTCTATATTTCCAAATTGTAATGGTCCGTTTATAATACATTACATTTATTTTACCATTTGCAAGTCTACTTTGCGATGTACTCCATTTATTCAACCCTTAAAAACACCCTTTATAGGGTAATACATAAATAATGTTTGCTATAATTTTAAATTGGTCAATGTTGTGAGTGTATTTAAATAAAATCTCATTATTTTTAATAATATTTCTCAAATATTTCGCTGTTTTAACCAAAAAAAAATCACCCTTTCCCCCAAAATATTGTAGGATTTTTATTTAAATACTAGAAAAAATTTCAAAAACCATATTTAGTTGAACAAATAGTTGAAACTGGAGATATTTATACGCCCCGAAAAAAAGACAGGAAAACGTAAATGGTTTTTTAACGATAATTTCTTTAATTTTAAATATATTGGTCAAAAGCTTATTTTGTAGAAAATTTTGAACGTTATCAGATTTGTTAAGTTGGGATTTTTTAGAAGTCCTTCATTTTTAGAGGATGCGATTTAAAGGACTCCAAAAAGGTACTTCTCACACTTATATGCAAATTATAAATGACAATATCTCAATTTGTTTTCATAGTAGAAAAATTAAAAAAAAAATTAAAAACTCTCAGCAAAAAAATTCTACATTTTAGAGTTCGTGTATATTTTTCATATCTCTTTTAGTTTTCGAGTAATTTAGAAAAAAAAACGGATAATTTTTATAGCATTTCAAAAAATAATTGAACCCTTAATTGAAGTTTTGTTAAAATGTGAGTATTTCAAACTGTTTAAAATTTGAGGACAAGTTAGTATATAAATATACCTAATTTTACATATTAAGGGTGTGTTTTTTAGAGTTTAATTTTTGTGGAAAATTTATTGACTTATTTTCTTTTTTTTGATACAATAGTTTTGTTTTTGTAATAACTCGGTTATTTTCCTTCCAAATCACTTTTGTGTTAGCACATTTTAAAGGCCTCACTTTTAAAAAATAGTTTAAGATTTTTTTTAAAAACTACTCCTTTTTGCAATATTTCATGATAAAATGTTCGATTCTAGGTTATTTCAAATAAACTTAGACCTTTATCAAGCTGCATCTAGAGTTATGTCGCTGCGATAAAAATTTAAAAGCGCCATTCGATTCATTATTTTAAAAGGTTTTTTTTTTATTCTCATAACTTTTGTGTTAAAATTTACTGTTTTCGAGTTATTTTTGAAAAACTTCTCAAAAACATGTATTTTTCAGGTACAAAATCAACAATTTAAATCGTGAATACTCTGAAAATATTAACTTACCGAGAGAAGTTTATATAACATTTTTTGCTTGAAATTAATATCGATTTCCGGGGTTATTTTGAGGTTGAATATTTTCACCCATGAGAAGAGGTGTCATTCAGCCCCAGGCTAAAAGCACATATCGGCACTATATAACTTTTTTTGACATTTTTCCTATGAATATTTCAAATTGCAGGTAAATCGAAGCGGTTAAATAATGGGCTAATTAAACTTTTTAGAAACCGAAGGAAGAGGGAAATTGTTTAGGCAGTAATAACTATTTAACATCCATTTAATGAAATGAAAATGGTAGATATCACTTTAAGTAAATATTTATGAAATCAAAGATTTTAATAAGTGATTTTAACTTTTCCGAATGAATAACTATCTCCTATTACATAAGAACCCTGAGTACCGCACGAAAATTTTTTTCATCATAGGTAGTTAATTGACTTTGTTGGAAATTTTTGGAGAAAAATTAGCGTAACAACCGTCTCTGAAAATGTAATTTTTTTTCATTTTTCTCCCCTATTTTCACTAACCTCGGGAAGTTTTCTCGACAATAATAATTTTTAAGCATCCGTTTAACCAACCGCTAACTACAATTTATTGGAACATTTAGTTAGTCTCTAATGACGAAAATTATTTAATTCAAAGCTTGCCACCACTATTTCTATCCACCCACATTCGTTCGGGAGTTTTTGTGATGCGTATGATTTAATTAGAAGTTTGAAAATAAGTAGAATATGATAAACTTGAAAACCGCATGCTTGTCATTATTCACCACTATTTCAACTGCGCTGTGAGCTGAAGCGGAGGATTTTTTTGACCATTAGTATTGATTTGCATCCGTATTATCAAATATTTGAGGAAAAAATTGGAACATTAGTGGGATGTTTTCAATTTATTTGAATTAATCATTTTCTATCCCTGTTACCACCCTTTGACGGCCGTACGGACGTATTTTCTTATAGAATGTAATTGAAGTATTTATTTAAAACCTTTTCTTAATAGAAATAATCGTGTGACAAATTTTGATAAAAAATCTGGTTTATTCATATTTCACTTTTATTGAACACCTCCGGAAATAGTAGGGAAATTTCGAAGGGTAATTTATTAAAAATTTATTAACAATATTATTAATTTTTAGTTTAATTATTATTATTTTATATTATTTAATTTAGTGATTAATTTAGAGTGAGATATTTTAATTTCTCTTAATAAATTTATGTGACACACTACTACACCCGTACAGTATAAGCCGCACGATATACGATAGCCGAACACGAAATACGGTTAGAATACATAAACAGAATCATTCGAGCAGAAACGTCGCAATTTCACATCAAGGTTATACGCAGATGTCGCCTCAGTCGCAAAAAAATATGTGCCACAGTACTGTATGTACATACTATGTGAATAAAACTGAATTATAACTACTCACACACTTTACCCACTTTTTTGGTAAAATGGGGCGAACCAGTGGCACAGTGTCAGGGGTTTCATTTAATAAATGCTCTATTGGTCAATACCCATGATTTCGGATATATCTCTTGAAAATTGGTTGAAGGGTATGGCTAAAATCCACCGTTACAGTTATGGCACGGAGTGTAAGTTGCCACAATTTTAGCAGTTGCCATAACACAGGAATATTCACACACACGTTGCCATAAATATAGTGCTACAAACACATGCACATGCACATGCACATGCACATGCACATGCACATGCACATGCACATGCACATGCACATGCACATGCACATGCACATGCACATGCATATGCACATGCACATGCACATGCACATGCACATGCACATGAACATGCACATGCACATGCACATGCACATGCACATGCACATGCACATACCCATGCACATGCACATGCACATGCACATGCACATGCACATGCACATGCACATGCACATGCACATGCACATGCACATGCACATGCACATGCACATGCACATGCACATGCACATGCACATGCACATGCACATGCACATGCACATGCACATGCACATGCACATGCACATGCACATGCACATGCACATGCACATGCACATGCACATGCACATGCACATGCACATGCACATGCACATGCACATGCACATGCACATGCACATGCACATGCACATGCACATGCACATGCACATGCACATGCACATGCACATGCACATGCACATGCACATGCACTTGCACATGCACATGCTCATGCACATGCACATGCACATGCACATGCACATGTACATGCAAATGCACATGCACATGCACATGCACATGCACATGCACATGCACATGCACATGCACATGCACATGCACATGCACATGCACATGCACATGCACATGCACATGCACATGCACATGCACATGCACATGCACATGCACATGCACATGCACATGCACATGCACATGCACATGCACATGCACATGCACATGCACATGCACATGCACATGCACATGCACATACACATGCACATGCACATGCACATGCACATGCACATGCACATGCACATGCACATGCACATGCACATGCACATGCACATGCACATGCACATGCACATGCACATGCACATGCACATGCACATGCACATGCACATGCACATGCACATGCACATGCACATGCACATGCACATGCACATGCACATGCACATGCACATGCACATGCACATGCACCTGCACATGCACATGCACATGCACATGCACATGCATATGCACATGCACATGCACATGCACATGCACATGCACATGCACATGCACATGCACATGCACATGCACATGCACATGCACATGCACATGCACATGCACATGCACATGCACATGCACATGCACATGCACATGCACATGCACATGCACATGCACATGCACATGCACATGCACATGCACATGCACATGCACATGCACATGCACATGCACATGCACATGCACATGCACATGCACATGCACATGCACATGCACATTCACATGCACATGCACATGCACATGCACATGCACATGCACATGCACATGCACATGCACATGCACATGCATATGCACATGCACATGCACATGCACATGCACATGCACATGCACATGCCCATGCACATGCACATGCACATGCACATGCACATGCACATGCACATGCACATGCACATGCACATGCACATGCACATGCACATGCACATGCACATGCACATGCACATGCACATGCACATGCACATGCACATGCACATGCACATGCACATGCACATGCACATGCACATGCACATGCACATTCACATGCACATGCACATGCACATGCACATGCACATGCACATGCACATGCACATGCACATGCACATGCACATGCACATGCACATGCACATGCACATGCACATGCAAATGCACATGCACATGCACATGCACATGCCCATGCACATGCACATGCACATGCACATGCACATGCACATGCACATTCACATGCACATGCACATGCACATGCACATGCACATGCACATGCACATGCACATGCACATGCACATGCACATGCACATGCACATGCACATGCACATGCACATGCACATGCACATGCACATGCACATGCACATGCACATGCACATGCACATGCACATGCACATGCACATGCACATTCACATGCACATGCACATGCACATGCACATGCACATGCACATGCACATGCAAATGCACATGCACATGCACATGCACATGCACATGCACATGCACATGCACATGCACATGCACATGCACATGCACATGCACATGCACATGCACATGCACATGCACATGCACATGCACATGCACATGCACATGCACATGCACATGCACATGCACATGCACATGCACATGCACATGCACATGCACATGCACATGCACATGCACATGCACATGCACATGCACATGCACATGCACATGCACATGCACATGCACATGCACATGCACATGCACATGCACATGCACATGCACATGCACATGCACATGCACATGCACATGCACATGCACATGCACATGCACATGCACATGCACATTCGCATGCACATGCACATGCACCTGCACATGCACATGCACATGCACATGCACATGCACATGCACATGCACATGCACATGCACATGCACATGCACATGCACATGCACATGCACATGCACATGCACATGCACATGCACATGCACATGCACATGCACATGCACATGCACATGCACATGCACATGCACATGCACATGCACATGCACATGCACATGCACATGCACATGCACATGCACATGCACATGCACATACACATGCACATACACATGCACATGCCCATACACATGCACATGCACATGCACATGCACATGCACATGCACATGCCCATGCACATGCACATGCACATGCACATGCACATTCACATGCACATGCACATGCACATGCACATGCACATGCACATGCACATGCACATGCACATGCACATGCACATGCACATGCACATGCACATGCACATGCACATGCACATGCACATGCACATGCACATGCACATGCACATGCACATGCACATTCACATGCACATGCACATGCACATGCACATGCACATGCACATGCACATGCACATGCACATGCACATGCACATGCACATGCACATGCACATGCACATGCACATGCACATGCACATGCACATGCACATGCACATGCACATGCACATGCACATGCACATTCACATGCACATGCACATGCACATGCACATGCACATGCACATGCACATGCACATGCACATGCACATGCACATGCACATGCACATGCACATGCACATGCACATGCACATGCACATGCACATGCACATGCACATGCACATGCACATGCACATGCACATGCACATTCGCATGCACATGCACATGCACATGCACATGCACATGCACATGCACATGCACATGCACATGCACATGCACATGCACATGCACATGCACATGCACATGCACATGCACATGCACATGCACATGTACTATTTAATGCTACATTATATAGTATATCAGATAAATATCACTGAAATAAAATCAGAGTTTCATCTACTAGTTTTTAATAACATTTTGCTTAAATTTTGTAATTTTATCTCAGGTTTTTAAAAAATATCAATAGAATATGCTCTTCAGACGAGGCCGTGTTAATAGCAGATAACAAGGACCGCTTTCAACAATTAGTGCGCCAATTTAACTTGACAACTAAGGGATGCAACATGCAGATATCAACACAAAAAACGAAATGCATGGTTATAGCCAGAGAACCAAGACGCTGTAAGTTACATTTTGAGAATTCAACAATAGAACAGGCGATGCACTTTAAATACCTAGGAACTAAAATCTTGAGTCATCGCGGTACTTTTAACTAGGGAAAATTACATTACACAAAAGCAATACAAGTGGCTAGCCAGAGAGACTACATATAGAAAACAAATATATGAAAATATAAGCAAAAATACGACATAAGGCCATAGTAAGACCAATATGAACATATATGCCACCGAAACAAAGGCAGAAACGAAAAATGCAAAACAAAAACATAAGAGCAAAAGAAATGAAGGTAGTGAGATAAATATTACGTGCATATCTGCGAGGCAGGAAAACAAACAACTCTATCAAACAACGATATAATATTCAAGACGTGACAAAATAGAGTAAAAAAAGGAAGAAAAAGTGTAGAGAACATGTGGAGAGGATGACAGAAGAAAGACCAGTCAGAAATTGGATAAACAGACGACCAACAGGACAAAAACTCCTCTGAAAACCACCCATTAGATGGGCCAAATGCTGGTTCTCTTCGTCAACAGAATGAGGCTTGGCAAAGAGGGGAACCTCCTGGTAACAGTAAGAAGAATCAATCCATTTTTCACAATCTGCCATTTGCTATAGTATAAAATATTGAATTAGTATAAAAAATGACATTTTTTATACTAATTCTAAAAATTTGATAACAGCTTCTGTTTCTTGTTGCATCCATGGTGTTGGCTTAACTTTGTGCTTGATTTAGTTTAAAACAGGGAGACAAATAAAATAGCTTACTTTTAATGAAAAACCATTTTCCTTATGCTAAACTGGCAGTTATAGCACACAATAAAATTCACCTAGGACACTATTTTGTACACGAGGCATTTCACGTGAAGCGGATAACTAGAAAAACGTAACAACTAGAAATTCGTTCACATCCGGGATAATTGTACTCCTGGAGGGCGTGAAAGTAAACACATTTTTTTTGTACCAGATTTAGTTGTCAGGTTGTGGCTTCCAGGTAATTAATAAAATTTTAGATAGCTACTTTTAAGAAAATATTTGAAGTAACTAATCAATAATTAGATATTTCAATGGAGTTCCATAGAAAATATCTACTGTTTTTGCGAACATGGAATCAGATTCAAAATTTCATTTTTTTTTTTGTACCTATAGAACATTGGAAGTGAATATTTCAAATCTAAATTATAGTAACTTTCACCAGTCTTCTTTAAAATCATTTTAAATTCAAAATACAGCCTCAGGTATGTTGATATTACACTAACAGTTTCGAAACATGATCAGCATTCGTTTAGAAGGTACAGGACTTCATGTACAAAGGCAAGCGATGAGCGCCGCACTTGGCACATGCATAATTTAACATGTTTACTCGAAAAGTAAAAAAGTTGCACAGCTTTATTACAACAACCGAAAGCCTACTTGTTAAATGTATTGTCGGTGTTAGTTCAAATTATTGTAAAACAGTAAAAATTACAAATTGAACTTTTTCTTCTATTGTTACGAGACTGTTTCATTTTATCCTATTATTTTAATAGGTACCTATTAAAAATGGATTTACAACAATATAAACAGATAATAATATATGGCAGTGTTCTTACAAAGTTCTCATGTAAATAGGTTGACTAATGCATACGTCAGGTTAGGCTCCCAGTGCGTGACTTTCAACGTTAAGTCTGGTATCTCCTAAACCAATATAGATCCCATTTTGAACCTTCTTGGGTAATATCTACTATTGGACTATATTTTGGAATTTAAATAATTTAAGAAAGACTTGGTGAGCTTGCTGTAGTTTGGATTTGAAATATTCATTTCCTGTTTTTTTTTTGTGAAAAGAGTTTCCAAGTTTTGAATCTGATTCTATAATTGAGAACAGTAGTGAAATGGCTGAATGAACATTTTAAGTATTTTATTATACATTGGTTAATGCTAACAACAGCTTCATAAAATTATCTACTTCAGATTTCACCAAATTTTTTTGTAGTTCCATAAGTTTACAACTACGTCTCATACAAAACAAAAATTGTATATTGGCATTCAGGTCTTCTAGGATTACAATACCGTGAATATGAACGAATTTTAGGTCGTCAGTGTATTCGTTGTCCGTCTCACGTCAAATGCCCTACATGATAATTACAAAATTATACAACAATTAAAAAACTTATTACGCTTGTTGCTAACTCTCAGGGGTGTTGGCTAGCTATACTCAAATGAAAAATAAACAGGTCAAAAAATCAACAGATTCCCAAAAAACCCATTTAGAATTTTTTGAACTAACCGTCTCCCCAAAATTTCGTTATAGGAATATATTTCTTTTAAATGCACATCTACATTTCATTTCTAGAATAATTTCCTACAACGATTTGTTAAGAGTGGGTTTGTTTAAATTATTTCTAAAATTATGTTTTTGGAAGTAATATACCTGAATCAATCCCTACAAGGTTTTATTTTCAGCAGCAGGACTCACATTACTAAATGAATCTTTACAGGTCTTTTTTGAAAAAACGGAATTGTTGAATAAATTACTAACAGGGCATTTTGTTAAATAAAATTAAAATAAATATTAAAATTAATTAATTAATTAATAAATTAAATAAAATAAATAAATTTCTACGCCTGTATTTTAGGGAGTGCGATGGTTAGACTTTATACAACTTTTTTGGGAAGTGAGATGTTCAAATTAATGACTACAAAGGATATTTGTCGAGTACGATGGATTAATAAATTTCTTACACTGTTTTGCAGGGATTGGGGATTATTAAGTAAAGCTCTAGAAATGATCCTGGGCAGTGGGATGATAGAATAAAGTTATACAATTTTTTTTTGAAGAGTGGGATGGTACAACAGCATATCTGCTGTTAGTTTTATGTCCTGTTTATTTTTTTATTTGTACAGACATACATTGTGGTGATGAAGTAAGGGACAAAATTCATAATTACGTTATTTAATGTTTACAAGGAAAACGCCCTGACAAGCCAATTAAATTTTTTCTTTATGCACCTTACGAAATAACATTTTTACTTACTGCGTCATGTACTTTTGCACAATGACGTCACCTTTTCTTTTAAGTGACCACCTCATTTTTCTCCTCGTTTTTACTAGATGGTCCAGCTATTTTCATGATGATGTAAAAACTGTTACCTTATGTAACTAATTCTTTTATAAAACAAAACAGAAGAATGTAAGACGAAAATCTCAATAACAGCCCAAGAAGAATCAAAATTTATATCAAATTATAATATTATTATGTTAGACACAAAAACTTGTTTGTGCAAATTGGCGATATCAGATTTGTATCGCTTTTGACGGATAAAACAAAAGCTAATATTGTAAATTTTATTATTAAAAAGTAAAAATTATTCTTTTTAATTAAATTATTTAATGATGCATTTTATAGTGAATTAAAATCTATTTAATGTTCATAGCTTAATTTCTTAACTATTTCAAAATTTCAAAACAAAGAAATTTATATTTTTTTTCTATATTTCCAAATTGTAATGGTCCGTTTATAATACATTACATTTATTTTACCATTTGCAAGTCTACTTTGCGATGTACTCCATTTATTCAACCCTTAAAAACACCCTTTATAGGGTAATACATAAATAATGTTTGCTATAATTTTAAATTGGTCAATGTCTGTGAGTGTATTTAAATAAAATCTCATTATTTTTAATAATATTTCTCAAATATTTCGCTGTTTTAACCAAAAAAAATCACCCTTTCCTCCAAAATATTGTAGGATTTTTATTTAAATACTAGAAAAAATTTCAAAAACCATATTTAGTTGAACAAATAGTTGAAACTGGAGATATTTATACGCCCCGAAAAAAAGACAGGAAAACGTAAATGGTTTTTTAACGATAATTTCTTTAATTTTAAATATATTGGTCAAAAGCTTATTTTGTAGAAAATTTTGAACGTTATCAGATTTGTTAAGTTGGGATTTTTTAGAAGTCCTTCATTTTTAGAGGATGCGATTTAAAGGACTCCAAAAAGGTACTTCTCACACTTATATGCAAATTATAAATGACAATATCTCAATTTGTTTTCATAGTAGAAAAATTAAAAAAAAAATTAAAAACTCTCAGCAAAAAAATTCTACATTTTAGAGTTCGTGTATATTTTTCATATCTCTTTTAGTTTTCGAGTAATTTAGAAAAAAAAACGGATAATTTTTATAGCATTTCAAAAAATAATTGAACCCTTAATTGAAGTTTTGTTAAAATGTGAGTATTTCAAACTGTTTAAAATTTGAGGACAAGTTAGTATATAAATATACCTAATTTTACATATTAAGGGTGTGTTTTTTAGAGTTTAATTTTTGTGGAAAATTTATTGACTTATTTTCTTTTTTTTGATACAATAGTTTTGTTTTTGTAATAACTCGGTTATTTTCCTTCCAAATCACTTTTGTGTTAGCACATTTTAAAGGCCTCACTTTTAAAAAATAGTTTAAGATTTTTTTTAAAAACTACTCCTTTTTGCAATATTTCATGATAAAATGTTCGATTCTAGGTTATTTCAAATAAACTTAGACCTTTATCAAGCTGCATCTAGAGTTATGTCGCTGCGATAAAAATTTAAAAGCGCCATTCGATTCATTATTTTAAAAGGTTTTTTTTTTATTCTCATAACTTTTGTGTTAAAATTTACTGTTTTCGAGTTATTTTTGAAAAACTTCTCAAAAACATGTATTTTTCAGGTACAAAATCAACAATTTAAATCGTGAATACTCTGAAAATATTAACTTACCGAGAGAAGTTTATATAACATTTTTTGCTTGAAATTAATATCGATTTCCGGGGTTATTTTGAGGTTGAATATTTTCACCCATGAGAAGAGGTGTCATTCAGCCCCAGGCTAAAAGCACATATCGGCACTATATAACTTTTTTTGACATTTTTCCTATGAATATTTCAAATTGCAGGTAAATCGAAGCGGTTAAATAATGGGCTAATTAAACTTTTTAGAAACCGAAGGAAGAGGGAAATTGTTTAGGCAGTAATAACTATTTAACATCCATTTAATGAAATGAAAATGGTAGATATCACTTTAAGTAAATATTTATGAAATCAAAGATTTTAATAAGTGATTTTAACTTTTCCGAATGAATAACTATCTCCTATTACATAAGAACCCTGAGTACCGCACGAAAATTTTTTTCATCATAGGTAGTTAATTGACTTTGTTGGAAATTTTTGGAGAAAAATTAGCGTAACAACCGTCTCTGAAAATGTAATTTTTTTTCATTTTTCTCCCCTATTTTCACTAACCTCGGGAAGTTTTCTCGACAATAATAATTTTTAAGCATCCGTTTAACCAACCGCTAACTACAATTTATTGGAACATTTAGTTAGTCTCTAATGACGAAAATTATTTAATTCAAAGCTTGCCACCACTATTTCTATCCACCCACATTCGTTCGGGAGTTTTTGTGATGCGTATGATTTAATTAGAAGTTTGAAAATAAGTAGAATATGATAAACTTGAAAACCGCATGCTTGTCATTATTCACCACTATTTCAACTGCGCTGTGAGCTGAAGCGGAGGATTTTTTTGACCATTAGTATTGATTTGCATCCGTATTATCAAATATTTGAGGAAAAAATTGGAACATTAGTGGGATGTTTTCAATTTATTTGAATTAATCATTTTCTATCCCTGTTACCACCCTTTGACGGCCGTACGGACGTATTTTCTTATAGAATGTAATTGAAGTATTTATTTAAAACCTTTTCTTAATAGAAATAATCGTGTGACAAATTTTGATAAAAAATCTGGTTTATTCATATTTCACTTTTATTGAACACCTCCGGAAATAGTAGGGAAATTTCGAAGGGTAATTTATTAAAAATTTATTAACAATATTATTAATTTTTAGTTTAATTATTATTATTTTATATTATTTAATTTAGTGATTAATTTAGAGTGAGATATTTTAATTTCTCTTAATAAATTTATGTGACACACTACTACACCCGTACAGTATAAGCCGCACGATATACGATAGCCGAACACGAAATACGGTTAGAATACATAAACAGAATCATTCGAGCAGAAACGTCGCAATTTCACATCAAGGTTATACGCAGATGTCGCCTCAGTCGCAAAAAAATATGTGCCACAGTACTGTATGTACATACTATGTGAATAAAACTGAATTATAACTACTCACACACTTTACCCACTTTTTTGGTAAAATGGGGCGAACCAGTGGCACAGTGTCAGGGGTTTCATTTAATAAATGCTCTATTGGTCAATACCCATGATTTCGGATATATCTCTTGAAAATTGGTTGAAGGGTATGGCTAAAATCCACCGTTACAGTTATGGCACGGAGTGTAAGTTGCCACAATTTTAGCAGTTGCCATAACACAGGAATATTCACACACACGTTGCCATAAATATAGTGCTACAAACACATGCACATGCACATGCACATGCACATGCACATGCACATGCACATGCACATGCACATGCACATGCACATGCACATGCACATGCACATGCATATGCACATGCACATGCACATGCACATGCACATGCACATGAACATGCACATGCACATGCACATGCACATGCACATGCACATGCACATACCCATGCACATGCACATGCACATGCACATGCACATGCACATGCACATGCACATGCACATGCACATGCACATGCACATGCACATGCACATGCACATGCACATGCACATGCACATGCACATGCACATGCACATGCACATGCACATGCACATGCACATGCACATGCACATGCACATGCACATGCACATGCACATGCACATGCACATGCACATGCAGATGCACATGCACATGCACATGCACATGCACATGCACATGCACATGCACATGCACATGCACATGCACATGCACATGCACATGCACATGCACATGCACATGCACATGCACATGCACATGCACATGCACATGCACTTGCACATGCACATGCTCATGCACATGCACATGCACATGCACATGCACATGTACATGCAAATTCACATGCACATGCACATGCACATGCACATGCACATGCACATGCACATGCACATGCACATGCACATGCACATGCACATGCACATGCACATGCACATGCACATGCACATGCACATGCACATGCACATGCACATGCACATGCACATGCACATGCACATGCACATGCACATACACATGCACATGCACATGCACATGCACATGCACATGCACATGCACATGCACATGCACATGCACATGCACATGCACATGCACATGCACATGCACATGCACATGCACATGCACATGCACATGCACATGCACATGCACATGCACATGCACATGCACATGCACATGCACATGCACATGCACATGCACATGCACATGCACATGCACATGCACATGCACATGCACCTGCACATGCACATGCACATGCACATGCACATGCACATGCACATGCACATGCACATGCACATGCACATGCACATGCACATGCACATGCACATGCACATGCACATGCACATGCACATGCACATGCACATGCACATGCACATGCACATGCACATGCACATGCACATGCACATGCACATGCACATGCACATGCACATGCACATGCACATGCACATGCACATGCACATGCACATGCACATGCACATGCACATGCACATGCACATGCACATTCACATGCACATGCACATGCACATGCACATGCACATGCACATGCACATGCACATGCACATGCACATGCATATGCACATGCACATGCACATGCACATGCACATGCACATGCACATGCCCATGCACATGCACATGCACATGCACATGCACATGCACATGCACATGCACATGCACATGCACATGCACATGCACATGCACATGCACATGCACATGCACATGCACATGCACATGCACATGCACATGCACATGCACATGCACATGCACATGCACATGCACATGCACATGCACATTCACATGCACATGCACATGCACATGCACATGCACATGCACATGCACATGCACATGCACATGCACATGCACATGCACATGCACATGCACATGCACATGCACATGCAAATGCACATGCACATGCACATGCACATGCCCATGCACATGCACATGCACATGCACATGCACATGCACATGCACATTCACATGCACATGCACATGCACATGCACATGCACATGCACATGCACATGCACATGCACATGCACATGCACATGCACATGCACATGCACATGCACATGCACATGCACATGCACATGCACATGCACATGCACATGCACATGCACATGCACATGCACATGCACATGCACATTCACATGCACATGCACATGCACATGCACATGCACATGCACATGCACATGCAAATGCACATGCACATGCACATGCACATGCACATGCACATGCACATGCACATGCACATGCACATGCACATGCACATGCACATGCACATGCACATGCACATGCACATGCACATGCACATGCACATGCACATGCACATGCACATGCACATGCACATGCACATGCACATGCACATGCACATGCACATGCACATGCACATGCACATGCACATGCACATGCACATGCACATGCACATGCACATGCACATGCACATGCACATGCACATGCACATGCACATGCACATGCACATGCACATGCACATGCACATGCACATGCACATGCACATGCACATGCACATGCACATGCACATGCACATTCGCATGCACATGCACATGCACCTGCACATGCACATGCACATGCACATGCACATGCACATGCACATGCACATGCACATGCACATGCACATGCACATGCACATGCACATGCACATGCACATGCACATGCACATGCACATGCACATGCACATGCACATGCACATGCACATGCACATGCACATGCACATGCACATGCACATGCACATGCACATGCACATGCACATGCACATGCACATGCACATGCACATACACATGCACATACACATGCACATGCCCATACACATGCACATGCACATGCACATGCACATGCACATGCACATGCCCATGCACATGCACATGCACATGCACATGCACATTCACATGCACATGCACATGCACATGCACATGCACATGCACATGCACATGCACATGCACATGCACATGCACATGCACATGCACATGCACATGCACATGCACATGCACATGCACATGCACATGCACATGCACATGCACATGCACATTCACATGCACATGCACATGCACATGCACATGCACATGCACATGCACATGCACATGCACATGCACATGCACATGCACATGCACATGCACATGCACATGCACATGCACATGCACATGCACATGCACATGCACATGCACATGCACATGCACATGCACATGCACATGCACATGCACATGCACATGCACATGCACATTCACATGCACATGCACATGCACATGCACATGCACATGCACATGCACATGCACATGCACATGCACATGCACATGCACATGCACATGCACATGCACATGCACATGCACATGCACATGCACATGCACATGCACATGCACATGCACATGCACATGCACATTCGCATGCACATGCACATGCACATGCACATGCACATGCACATGCACATGCACATGCACATGCACATGCACATGCACATGCACATGCACATGCACATGCACATGCACATGCACATGCACATGCACATGCACATGCACATGCACATGCACATGCACATGCACATGCACATGCACATGCACATGCACATGCACATGCACATGCACATGCACATGCACATGCACATGCACATGCACATGCACATGCACATGCACATGCACATGCACATCCACATGCACATGCACATACACATGCACATGCACATGCACATGCACATGCACATGCACATGCACATGCACATGCACATGCACATGCCCATGCACATGCACATGCACATGCACATGCACATTCACATGCACATGCACATGCACATGCACATGCACATGCACATGCACATGCACATGCACATGCACATGCACATGCACATGCACATGCACATGCACATGCACATGCACATGCACATGCACATGCACATGCACATGCACATGCACATTCACATGCACATGCACATGCACATGCACATGCACATGCACATGCACATGCACATGCACATGCACATGCACATGCACATGCACATGCACATGCACATGCACATGCACATGCACATGCACATGCACATGCACATGCACATGCACATGCACATGCACATGCACATGCACATGCACATGCACATGCACATGCACATGCACATGCACATGCACATGCACATTCACATGCACATGCACATGCACATGCACATGCACATGCACATGCACATGCACATGCACATGCACATGCACATGCACATGAACATGCACATGCACATGCACATGTACATGCACATGCACATGCACATGCACATGCACATGCACATGCACATGCACATGCACATGCACATGCACATGCACATGCACATGCACATGCACATGCACATGCACATGCACATGCACATGCACATGCACATGCACATGCACATGCACATGCACATGCACATGCACATGCACATGCACATGCACATGCACATGCACATTCACATGCACATGCACATGCACATGCACATGCACATGCACATGCACATGCACATGCACATGCACATTCACATGCACATACACATGCACATGCACATGCACATGCACATGCACATGCACATGCACATGCACATGCACATGCACATGCACATGCACATGCACATGCACATGCACATGCACATGCACATGCACATGCACATGCACATGCACATGCACATGCACATGCACATGCACATGCACATGCACATGCACATGCACATGCACATGCACATGCACATGCACATGCACATGCACATGCACATGCACATGCACATGCACATGCACATGCACATGCACATGCACATGCACATGCACATGCACATGCACATGCACATGCACATGCACATGCACATGCACATGCACATGCACATGCACATGCACATGCACATGCACATGCACATGCACATGCACATGCACATGCACATGCACATGCACATGCACATGCACATGCACATACACATGCACATGCACATGCACATGCACATGCACATGCACATGCACATGCACATGCACATGCACATTCACATGCACATACACATGCACATGCACATGCACATGCACATGCACATGCACATGCACATGCACATGCACATGCACATGCACATGCACATGCACATGCACATGCACATGCACATGCACATGCACATGCACGTGCATGTGCATGGGCATGTGCATGTGCATGTGCATGTGCATGTGCATGTGCATGTGCATGTGCATGTGCATGTGCATGTGCATGTGCATGTGCATGTGCATGTGCATGTGCATGTGCATGTGCATGTGCATGTGCATGTGCATGTGCATGTGCATGTGCATGTGCATGTGCATGTGCATGTGCATGTGCATGTGCATGTGCATGTGCATGTGCATGTGCATGTGCATGTGCATGTGCATGTGCATGTGCATGTGCATGTGCATGTGCATGTGCATGTGCATGTGCATGTGCATGTGCATGTGCATGTGCATGTGCATGTGCATGTGCATGTGCATGTGCATGTGCATGTGCATGTGCATGTGCATGTGCATGTGCATGTGCATGTGCATGTGCATGTGCATGTGCATTTGCATGTGCATGTGCATGTGCATGTGCATGTGCATGTGCATGTGCATGTGCATGTGCATGTGCATGTGCATTTGCATGTGCATGTGCATGTGCATGTGCATGTGCATGTGCATGTTATTATGGCAACCGTTGCCATAATTATATAAATTCGTGAAAAGTGTAAGACGATGCCATAAATATTGCGGGACGGGAAAAAGTGTGTGTGTGAGGTGTCACAAATATTTCAATTCAAACAGTGTGTTAAAGCGGTGTTGCCGTTTTCATTTCTTATTCTGTATTTGAAGAATATTGAATTAATTTCAAGATAGCAGCCAAATTGTTTCCATCCACCGTCTGTAATAAGACTAAGCCGTTGAAACTTTAAAAAGACACAATTTTATTAAACCCCTTAGTGATGTTAACGATTGATTAATGATTAATGGTAGTGGTGTGTCCAAAATTAGGTCTCCATTTAAAAATTTCACTTGACGATTCCTTAACTACAGTACTTAAAATGTTAGACAAATGTTAACTTAAAAAAGACTTAAAATGTTGGAATATGAGTAGCATATATACAAATGATATTTATGTATTTCATCATATGTGTAAATACAACTCTACATACGTTTATTTCAATACTTGACCACACTGCTAATCGGAAGGAGGAGTTTTTTTGAAAGATTTGGGGGTAATTCCAAGTCCATTTTATTGATGTAAATCAATAAATTTTTTCTAAATTTTCGACACGTGTTATGAAATTACTTGTTTTTTTAAGAAAAGGAGTTTTTAAATTTTGCTCGAGCAACGGATTTGTGTTAAAATTGAATGTAAATTTGTTACTGTACTTTCAAATGTCTAAAAACAGGAATATCTACTTAGTAAGTATTTTATTACTTTTCTTTAACTAAAACAAATAAAATTCTGAGAGTATAAAAACTAACAAAAATTTTAAGGTGCTGCTGATAAACAAATAGAAAACATAACTTTTACGGTTCCTTAAATATTAATTGGCCATCAAGAAAGTTCATCTTGTAAAAACGTAGATTTTCACTCTAATTATAGACCATCCCTACCTTTACTAATATTACTTTATTTAAAAAAAAACTTAAACATGTTTTCATTTAAAACTTTCAGTTTATTAAAAAATAAATTTCCAACTTTGCCACCTCTAGTATTTCGTAGTTATAAAAAAGGTATAAGTAAAAACTAATTTTATTGTACACTAGACAGTTAATAAGACAATAACTATTTTTATGGTATGTAGCTCAGAGCAAACAAAGTGAAAAATATAACAAATATACACATATTATACTCCATATAACCGTAACAAAAATAAAATTCCAAAGTAAAGTATTAGGCGCGTTCCCTAAATGTTAATTGGCGCCTTTATAAGGACTAGTGAAGAATGTATTAAACTACATAATCTTGAAAAAATAGTGAAAAAAAGCAAAAAAATGTACTATAAAATGTAACTTAAGAAATAAAACCTTAAGTCCAGATTTTTTATAAAATTCCTTTCAATGTTCAGAGAAATTCATTCAGGTTCTTGAATGAACACTGATATCACCGGAAACTAAAAATCGCCAGCGGGGTCTTACTTAGCTAAACTTTGAATTTGTAAGAAAAAAAGGGCGCATTAACAATACTAAATCACATGTACTATTTAATGCTACATTATATAGTATATCAGATAAATATCACTGAAATAAAATCAGAGTTTCATCTACTAGTTTTTAATAACATTTTGCTTAAATTTTGTAATTTTATCTCAGGTTTTTAAAAAATATCAATAGAATATGCTCTTCAGACGAGGCCGTGTTAATAGCAGATAACAAGGACCGCTTTCAACAATTAGTGCGCCAATTTAACTTGACAACTAAGGGATTCAACATGCAGATATCAACACAAAAAACGAAATGCATGGTTATAGCCAGAGAACCAAGACGCTGTAAGTTACATTTTGAGAATTCAACAATAGAACAGGCGATGCACTTTAAATACCTAGGAACTAAAATCTTGAGTCATCGCGGTACTTTTAACTAGGGAAAATTACATTACACAAAAGCAATACAAGTGGCTAGCCAGAGAGACTACATATAGAAAACAAATATATGAAAATAGAAGCAAAAATACGACATAAGGCCATAGTAAGACCAATATGAACATATATGCCACCGAAACAAAGGCAGAAACGAAAAATGCAAAACAAAAACATAAGAGCAAAAGAAATGAAGGTAGTGAGATAAATATTACGTGCATATCTGCGAGGCAGGAAAACAAACAACTCTATCAAACAACGGTATAATATCCAAGACGTGACAAAATAGAGTAAAAAAAGGAAGAAAAAGTGTAGAGAACATGTGGAGAGGATGACAGAAGAAAGACCAGTCAGAAATTGGATAAACAGACGACCAACAGGACAAAAACTCCTCTGAAAACCACCCATTAGATGGGCCAAATGCTGGTTCTCTTCGTCAACTGAATGAGGCTTGGCAAAGAGGGGAACCTCCTGGTAACAGTAAGAAGAATCAATCCATTTTTCACAATCTGCCATTTGCTATAGTATAAAATATTGAATTAGTATAAAAAATGACATTTTTTATACTAATTCTAAAAATTTGATAACAGCTTCTGTTTCTTGTTGCATCCATGGTGTTGGCTTAACTTTGTGCTTGATTTAGTTTAAAACAGGGAGACAAATAAAATAGCTTACTTTTAATGAAAAACCATTTTCCTTATGCTAAACTGGCAGTTATAGCACACAATAAAATTCACCTAGGACACTATTTTGTACACGAGGCATTTCACGTGAAGCGGATAACTAGAAAAACGTAACAACTAGAAATTCGTTCACATCCGGGATAATTGTACTCCTGGAGGGCGTGAAAGTAAACACATTTTTTTTGTACCAGATTTAGTTGTCAGGTTGTGGCTTCCAGGTAATTAATAAAATTTTAGATAGCTACTTTTAAGAAAATATTTGAAGTAACTAATCAATAATTAGATATTTCAATGGAGTTCCATAGAAAATATCTACTGTTTTTGCGAACATGGAATCAGATTCAAAATTTCATTTTTTTTTTGTACCTATAGAACATTGGAAGTGAATATTTCAAATCTAAATTATAGTAACTTTCACCAGTCTTCTTTAAAATCATTTTAAATTCAAAATACAGCCTCAGGTATGTTGATATTACACTAACAGTTTCGAAACATGATCAGCATTCGTTTAGAAGGTACAGGACTTCATGTACAAAGGCAAGCGATGAGCGCCGCACTTGGCACATGCATAATTTAACATGTTTACTCGAAAAGTAAAAAAGTTGCACAGCTTTATTACAACAACCGAAAGCCTACTTGTTAAATGTATTGTCGGTGTTAGTTCAAATTATTGTAAAACAGTAAAAATTACAAATTGAACTTTTTCTTCTATTGTTACGAGACTGTTTCATTTTATCCTATTATTTTAATAGGTACCTATTAAAAATGGATTTACAACAATATAAACAGATAATAATATATGGCAGTGTTCTTACAAAGTTCTCATGTAAATAGGTTGACTAATGCATACGTCAGGTTAGGCTCCCAGTGCGTGACTTTGAACGTTAAGTCTGGTATCTCCTAAACCAATATAGATCCCATTTTGAACCTTCTTGGGTAATATCTACTATTGGACTATATTTTGGAATTTAAATAATTTAAGAAAGACTTGGTGAGCTTGCTGTAGTTTGGATTTGAAATATTCATTTCCTGTTTTTTTTTTGTGAAAAGAGTTTCCAAGTTTTGAATCTGATTCTATAATTGAGAACAGTAGTGAAATGGCTGAATGAACATTTTAAGTATTTTATTATACATTGGTTAATGCTAACAACAGTTTCATAAAATTATCTACTTCAGATTTCACCAAATTTTTTTGTAGTTCCATAAGTTTACAACTACGTCTCATACAAAACAAAAATTGTATATTGGCATTCAGGTCTTCTAGGATTACAATACCGTGAATATGAACGAATTTTAGGTCGTCAGTGTATTCGTTGTCCGTCTCACGTCAAATGCCCTACATGATAATTACAAAATTATACAACAATTAAAAAACTTATTACGCTTGTTGCTAACTCCCAGGGGTGTTGGCTAGCTATACTCAAATGAAAAATAAACAGGTCAAAAAATCAACAGATTCCCAAAAAACCCATTTAGAATTTTTTGAACTAACCGTCTCCCCAAAATTTCGTTATAGGAATATATTTCTTTTAAATGCACATCTACATTTCATTTCTAGAATAATTTCCTACAACGATTTGTTAAGAGTGGGTTTGTTTAAATTATTTCTAAAATTATGTTTTTGGAAGTAATATACCTGAATCAATCCCTACAAGGTTTTATTTTCAGCAGCAGGACTCACATTACTAAATGAATCTTTACAGGTCTTTTTTGAAAAAACGGAATTGTTGAATAAATTACTAACAGGGCATTTTGTTAAATAAAATTAAAATAAATATTAAAATTAATTAATTAATTAATTAATTAAATAAAATAAATAAATTTCTACGCCTGTATTTTAGGGAGTGCGATGGTTAGACTTTATACAACTTTTTTGGGAAGTGAGATGTTCAAATTAATGACTACAAAGGATATTTGTCGAGTACGATGGATTAATAAATTTCTTACACTGTTTTGCAGGGATTGGGGATTATTAAGTAAAGCTCTAGAAATGATCCTGGGCAGTGGGATGATAGAATAAAGTTATACAATTTTTTTTTGAAGAGTGGGATGGTACAACAGCATATCTGCTGTTAGTTTTATGTCCTGTTTATTTTTTTATTTGTACAGACATACATTGTGGTGATGAAGTAAGGGACAAAATTCATAATTACGTTATTTAATGTTTACAAGGAAAACGCCCTGACAAGCCAATTAAATTTTTTCTTTATGCACCTTACGAAATAACATTTTTACTTACTGCGTCATGTACTTTTGCACAATGACGTCACCTTTTCTTTTAAGTGACCACCTCATTTTTCTCCTCGTTTTTACTAGATGGTCCAGCTATTTTCATGATGATGTAAAAACTGTTACCTTATGTAACTAATTCTTTTATAAAATAAAACAGAAGAATGTAAGACGAAAATCTCAATAACAGCCCAAGAAGAATCAAAATTTATATCAAATTATAATATTATTATGTTAGACACAAAAACTTGTTTGTGCAAATTAGCGATATCAGATTTGTATCGCTTTTGACGGATAAAACAAAAGCTAATATTGTAAATTTTATTATTAAAAAGTAAGAATTATTCTTTTTAATTAAATTATTTAATGATGCATTTTATAGTGAATTAAAATCTATTTAATGTTCATAGCTTAATTTCTTAACTATTTCAAAATTTCAAAACAAAGAAATTTATATTTTTTTTCTATATTTCCAAATTGTAATGGTCCGTTTATAATACATTACATTTATTTTACCATTTGCAAGTCTACTTTGCGATGTACTCCATTTATTCAACCCTTAAAGACACCCTTTATAGGGTAATACATAAATAATGTTTGCTATAATTTTAAATTGGTCAATGTTGTGAGTGTAATTAAATAAAATCTCATTATTTTTAATAATATTTCTCAAATATTTCGCTGTTTTAACCAAAAAAAAATCACCCTTTCCTCCAAAATATTGTAGGATTTTTATTTAAATACTAGAAAAAATTTCAAAAACCATATTTAGTTGAACAAATAGTTGAAACTGGAGATATTTATACGCCCCGAAAAAAAGACAGGAAAACGTAAATGGTTTTTTAACGATAATTTCTTTAATTTTAAATATATTGGTCAAAAGCTTATTTTGTAGAAAATTTTGAACGTTATCAGATTTGTTAAGTTGGGATTTTTTAGAAGTCCTTCATTTTTAGAGGATGCGATTTAAAGGACTCCAAAAAGGTACTTCTCACACTTATATGCAAATTATAAATGACAATATCTCAATTTGTTTTCATAGTAGAAAAATTAAAAAAAAAAATTAAAAACTCTCAGCAAAAAAATTCTACATTTTAGAGTTCGTGTATATTTTTCATATCTCTTTTAGTTTTCGAGTAATTTAGAAAAAAAAACGGATAATTTTTATAGCATTTCAAAAAATAATTGAACCCTTAATTGAAGTTTTGTTAAAATGTGAGTATTTCAAACTGTTTAAAATTTGAGGACAAGTTAGTATATAAATATACCTAATTTTACATATTAAGGGTGTGTTTTTTAGAGTTTAATTTTTGTGGAAAATTTATTGACTTATTTTCTTTTTTTTTGATACAATAGTTTTGTTTTTGTAATAACTCGGTTATTTTCCTTCCAAATCACTTTTGTGTTAGCACATTTTAAAGGCCTCACTTTTAAAAAATAGTTTAAGATTTTTTTTAAAAACTACTAATTTTTGCAATATTTCATGATAAAATGTTCGATTCTAGGTTATTTCAAATAAACTTAGACCTTTATCAAGCTGCATCTAGAGTTATGTCGCTGCGATAAAAATTTAAAAGCGCCATTCGATTCATTATTTTAAAAGGTTTTTTTTTATTCTCATAACTTTTGTGTTAAAATTTACTGTTTTCGAGTTATTTTTGAAAAACTTCTCAAAAACATGCATTTTTCAGGTACAAAATCAACAATTTAAATCGTGAATACTCTGAAAATATTAACTTACCGAGAGAAGTTTATATAACATTTTTTGCTTGAAATTAATATCGATTTCCGGGGTTATTTTGAGGTTGAATATTTTCACCCATGAGAAGAGGTGTCATTCAGCCCCAGGCTAAAAGCACATATCGGCACTATATAACTTTTTTTGACATTTTTCCTATGAATATTTCAAATTGCAGGTAAATCGAAGCGGTTAAATAATGGGCTAATTAAACTTTTTAGAAACCGAAGGAAGAGGGAAATTGTTTAGGCAGTAATAACTATTTAACATCCATTTAATGAAATGAAAATGGTAGATATCACTTTAAGTAAATATTTATGAAATCAAAGATTTTAATAAGTGATTTTAACTTTTCCGAATGAATAACTATCTCCTATTACATAAGAACCCTGAGTACCGCACGAAAATTTTTTGCATCATAGGTAGTTAATTGACTTTGTTGGAAATTTTTGGAGAAAAATTAGCGTAACAACCGTCTCTGAAAATGTAATTTTTTTTCATTTTTCTCCCCTATTTTCACTAACCTCGGGAAGTTTTCTCGACAATAATAATTTTTAAGCATCCGTTTAACCAACCGCTAACTACAATTTATTGGAACATTTAGTTAGTCTCTAATGACGAAAATTATTTAATTCAAAGCTTGCCACCACTATTTCTATCCACCCACATTCGTTCGGGAGTTTTTGTGATGCGTATGATTTAATTAGAAGTTTGAAAATAAGTAGAATATGATAAACTTGAAAACCGCATGCTTGTCATTATTCACCACTATTTCAACTGCGCTGTGAGCTGAAGCGGAGGATTTTTTTGACCATTAGTATTGATTTGCATCCGTATTATCAAATATTTGAGGAAAAAATTGGAACATTAGTGGGATGTTTTCAATTTATTTGAATTAATCATTTTCTATCCCTGTTACCACCCTTTGACGGCCGTACGGACGTATTTTCTTATAGAATGTAATTGAAGTATTTATTTAAAACCTTTTTTTAATAGAAATAATCGTGTGACAAATTTTGATAAAAAATCTGGTTTATTCATATTTCACTTTTATTGAACACCTCCGGAAATAGTAGGGAAATTTCGAAGGGTAATTTATTAAAAATTTATTAACAATATTATTAATTTTTAGTTTAATTATTATTATTTTATATTATTTAATTTAGTGATTAATTTAGAGTGAGATATTTTAATTTCTCTTAATAAATTTATGTGACACACTACTACACCCGTACAGTATAAGCCGCACGATATACGATAGCCGAACACGAAATACGGTTAGAATACATAAACAGAATCATTCGAGCAGAAACGTCGCAATTTCACATCAAGGTTATACGCAGATGTCGCCTCAGTCGCAAAAAAATATGTGCCACAGTACTGTATGTACATACTATGTGAATAAAACTGAATTATAACTACTCACACACTTTACCCACTTTTTTGGTAAAATGGGGCGAACCAGTGGCACAGTGTCAGGGGTTTCATTTAATAAATGCTCTATTGGTCAATACCCATGATTTCGGATATATCTCTTGAAAATTGGTTGAAGGGTATGGCTAAAATCCACCGTTACAGTTATGGCACGGAGTGTAAGTTGCCACAATTTTAGCAGTTGCCATAACACAGGAATATTCACACACACGTTGCCATAAATATAGTGCTACAAACACATGCACATGCACATGCACATGCACATGCACATGCACATGCACATGCACATGCACATGCACATGCACATGCACATGCACATGCACATGCACATGCACATGCATATGCACATGCACATGCACATGCACATGCACATGCACATGAACATGCACATGCACATGCACATGCACATGCACATGCACATGCACATACCCATGCACATGCACATGCACATGCACATGCACATGCACATGCACATGCACATGCACATGCACATGCACATGCACATGCAACATGCACATGCACATGCACATGCACATGCACATGCACATGCACATGCACATGCACATGCACATGCACATGCACATGCACATGCACATGCACATGCACATGCACATGCACATGCACATGCACATGCACATGCACATGCACATGCACATGCACATGCACATGCACATGCACATGCACATGCACATGCACATGCACATGCACATGCACATGCACATGCACATGCACATGCACATGCACATGCACATGCACATGCACTTGCACATGCTCATGCACATGCACATGCACATGCACATGCACATGTACATGCAAATGCACATGCACATGCACATGCACATGCACATGCACATGCACATGCACATGCACATGCACATGCACATGCACATGCACATGCACATGCACATGCACATGCACATGAACCATGCACATGCACATGCACATGCACATGCACATGCACATGCACATGCACATGCACATGCACATGCACATGCACATGCACATGCACATGCACATGCACATGCACATGCACATACACATGCACATGCACATGCACATGCACATGCACATGCACATGCACATGCACATGCACATGCACATGCACATGCACATGCACATGCACATGCACATGCACATGCACATGCACATGCACATGCACATGCACATGCACATGCACATGCACATGCACATGCACATGCACATGCACATGCACATGCACATGCACATGCACATGCACATGCACATGCACATGCACCTGCACATGCACATGCACATGCACATGCACATGCACATGCACATGCACATGCACATGCACATGCACATGCACATGCACATGCACATGCACATGCACATGCACATGCACATGCACATGCACATGCACATGCACATGCACATGCACATGCACATGCACATGCACATGCACATGCACATGCACATGCACATGCACATGCACATGCACATGCACATGCACATGCACATGCACATGCACATGCACATGCACATGCACATGCACATGCACATTCACATGCACATGCACATGCACATGCACATGCACATGCACATGCACATGCACATGCACATGCACATGCATATGCACATGCACATGCACATGCACATGCACATGCACATGCACATGCCCATGCACATGCACATGCACATGCACATGCACATGCACATGCACATGCACATGCACATGCACATGCACATGCACATGCACATGCACATGCACATGCACATGCACATGCACATGCACATGCACATGCACATGCACATGCACATGCACATGCACATGCACATGCACATGCACATGCACATGCACATGCACATGCACATGCACATGCACATGCACATGCACATGCACATGCACATACACATGCACATGCACATTCACATGCACATGCACATGCACATGCACATGCACATGCACATGCACATGCACATGCACATGCACATGCACATGCACATGCACATGCACATGCACATGCACATGCACATGCACATGCACATGCACATGCACATGCACATGCACATGCACATGCACATGCACATGCACGTGCACATGCACATGCACATGCACATGCACATGCACCTGCACATGCACATGCACATGCACATGCACATGCACATGCACATGCACATGCACATGCACATGCACATGCACATGCACATGCACATGCACATGCACATGCACATGCACATGCACATGCACATGCACATGCACATGCACATGCACATGCACATGCACATGCACATGCACATGCACATGCACATGCACATGCACATGCACATGCACATGCACATGCACATGCACATGCACATGCACATGCACATGCACATGCACATGCACATTCACATGCACATGCACATGCACATGCACATGCACATGCACATGCACATGCACATGCACATGCACATGCATATGCACATGCACATGCACTGCACATGCACATGCACATGCACATGCCCATCGCACATGCACATGCACATGCACATGCACATGCACATGCACATGCACATGCACATGCACATGCACATGCACATGCACATGCACATGCACATGCACATGCACATGCACATGCACATGCACATGCACATGCACATGCACATGCACATGCACATGCACATGCACATGCACATGCACATTCACATGCACATGCACATGCACATGCACATGCACATGCACATGCACATGCACATGCACATGCACATGCACATGCACATGCACATGCACATGCACATGCACATGCAAATGCACATGCACATGCACATGCACATGCCCATGCACATGCAACATGCACATGCACATGCACATTCACATGCACATACACATGCACATGCACATGCACATGCACATGCACATGCACATGCACATGCACATGCACATGCACATGCACATGCACATGCACATGCACATGCACATGCACATGCACATGCACATGCACATGCACATGCACATGCACATGCACATGCACATTCACATGCACATGCACATGCACATGCACATGCACATGCACATGCACATGCACATGCACATGCACATGCACATGCACATGCACATGCACATGCACATGCACATGCACATGCACATGCACATGCACATGCACATGCACATGCACATGCACATGCACATGCACATGCACATGCACATGCACATGCACATGCACATGCACATGCACATGCACATGCACATGCACATGCACATGCACATGCACATGCACATGCACATGCACATGCACATGCACATGCACATGCACATGCACATGCACATGCACATGCACATGCACATGCACATGCACATGCACATGCACATGCACATGCACATGCACATGCACATGCACATGCACATGCACATGCACATGCACATGCACATGCACATGCACATTCGCATGCACATGCACATGCACATGCACCTGCACATGCACATGCACATGCACATGCACATGCACATGCACATGCACATGCACATGCACATGCACATGCACATGCACATGCACATGCACATGCACATGCACATGCACATGCACATGCACATGCACATGCACATGCACATGCACATGCACATGCACATGCACATGCACATGCACATGCACATGCACATGCACATGCACATGCACATGCACATGCACATGCACATACACATGCACATACACATGCACATGCCCATACACATGCACATGCACATGCACATGCACATGCACATGCACATGCCCATGCACATGCACATGCACATGCACATGCACATTCACATGCACATGCACATGCACATGCACATGCACATGCACATGCACATGCACATGCACATGCACATGCACATGCACATGCACATGCACATGCACATGCACATGCACATGCACATGCACATGCACATGCACATGCACATGCACATGCACATTCACATGCACATGCACATGCACATGCACATGCACATGCACATGCACATGCACATGCACATGCACATGCACATGCACATGCACATGCACATGCACATGCACATGCACATGCACATGCACATGCACATGCACATGCACATGCACATGCACATGCACATGCACATGCACATGCACATGCACATGCACATGCACATGCACATGCACATGCACATGCACATGCACATGCACATGCACATGCACATGCACATGCACATGCACATGCACATGCACATGCACATGCACATGCACATGCACATGCACATGCACATGCACATGCACATGCACATGCACATGCACATGCACATGCACATTCGCATGCACATGCACATGCACATGCACATGCACATGCACATGCAACATGCACATGCACATGCACATGCACATGCACATGCATATGCACATGCA
>CAMIUK010000080.1:40000-45664 GCA_946251905.1 Cryptocephalus moraei
ATGTGCATGTGCATGTGCATGTGCATGTGCATGTGCATGTGCATGTGCATGTGCATGTGCATGTGCATGTGCATGTGCATGTGCATGTGCATGTGCATGTGCATGTGCATGTGCATGTGCATGTGCATGTGCATGTGCATGTGCATGTGCATGTGCATGTGCATGTGCATGTGCATGTGCATGTGCATGTGCATGTGCATGTGCATGTGCATGTGCATGTGCATGTGCATGTGCATGTGCATGTGCATGTGCATGTGCATGTGCATGTGCATGTGCATGTGCATGTGCATGTGCATGTGCATGTGCATGTGCATGTGCATGTGCATGTGCATGTGCATGTGCATGTGCATGTGCATGTGCATGTGCATGTGCATGTGCATGTGCATGTGCATGTGCATGTGCATGTGCATGTGCATGTGCATGTGCATGTGCATGTGCATGTGCATGTGCATGTGCATGTGCATGTGCATGTGCATGTGCATGTGCATGTGCATGTGCATGTGCATGTGCATGTGCATGTGCATGTGAATGTGCATGTGCATGTGCATGTGCATGTGCATGGGCATGTTGCATGTGCATGTGCATGTGCATGTGCATGTGCATGTGCATGTGCATGTGCATGTGCATGTGCATGTGCATGTGTATGTGCATGTGCATGTGCATGTGCATGTGCATGTGCATGTGCATGTGCATGTGCATGTGCATGTGCATGTGCATGTGCATGTGCATGTGCATGTGCATGTGCATGTGCATGTGCATGTGCATGTGCATGTGCATGTGCATGTGCATGTGCATGTGCATGTGCATGTGCATGTGCATGTGCATGTGCATGTGCATGTGCATGTGCATGTGCATGTGCATGTGCATGTGCATGTGCATGTGCATGTGCATGTGCATGTGCATGCGAATGTGCATGCGAATGTGCATGTGCTGTGCATGTGCATGTGCATGTGCATGTGCATGTGCATGTGCATGTGCATGTGCATGTGCATGTGCATGTGCATGTGCATGTGCATGTGCATGTGCATGTGCATGTGCATGTGCATGTGCATGTGCATGTGCATGTGCATGTGCATGTGCATATGCATGTGCATGTGCATGTGCATGTGCATGTGCATGTGCATGTGCATGTGCATGTGCATGTGCATGTGCATGTGTATGTGCATGTGCATGTGCATGTGCATGTGCATGTGCATGTGCATGTGCATGTGCATGTGCATGTTGCATGTGCATGTGCGATGTGCATGTGCATGTGCATGTGCATGTGCATGTGCATGTGCATGTGCATGTGCATGTGCATGTGCATGTGCATGTGCATGTGCATGTGCATGTGCATGTGCATGTGCATGTGCATGTGCATGTGCATGTGCATGTGCATGTGCATGTGCATGTGCATGTGCATGTGCATGTGCATGTGCATGTGCATGTGCATGTGCATGTGCATGTGCATGTGCATGTGCATGTGCATGTGCATGTGCATGTGCATGTGCATGTGCATGTGCATGTGCATGTGCATGTGCATGTGCATGTGCATGTGCATGTGCATGTGCATGTGCATGTGCATGTGCATGTGCATGTGCATGTGCATGTGCATGTGCATGTGCATGTGCATGTGCATGTGCATGTGCATGTGCATGTGCATGTGCATGTGCATGTGCATGTGCATGTGCATGTGCATGTGCATGTGCATGTGCATGTGCATGTGCACGTGCATGTGCATGTGCATGTGCATGTGCATGTGTATGTGCATGTGCATGTGCATGTGCATGTGCATGTTGCACGTGCATGTGCATGTGCATGGTGCATGTGCACGTGCATGTGCATGTGCATGTGCATGTGCATGTGCATGTGCATGTGCATGTGCATGTGCATGTGCACGTGCATGTGCATGTGCATGTGCATGTGCATGTGCTTGTGCATGTGCATGTGCATGTGCATGTGCATGTGCACGTGCATGTGCATGTGCATGTGCATGTGCATGTGCATGTGCATGTGCATGTGCATGTGCATGTGCATGTGCATGTGCATGTGCATGTGATGTGCATGTGCATGTGCATGTGCATGTGCATGTGCATGTGCATGTGCATGTGCATGTGCATGTGCATGTGCATGTGCATGTGCATGTGCATGTGCATGTGCATGTGCATGTGCATGTGCATGTGCATGTGCATGTGCATGTGCATGTGCATGTGCATGTGCATGTGCATGTGCATGTGCATGTGCATGTGCATGTGCATGTGCATGTGCATGTGCATGTGCATGTGCATGTGCATGTGCATGTGCATGTGCATGTGCATGTGCATGTGCATGTGCATGTGCATGTGCATGTGCATGTGCATGTGCATGTGCATGTGCATGTGCATGTGCATGTGCATGTGCATGTGCATGTGCATGTGCATGTGCATGTGCATGTGCATGTGCATGTGCATGTGCATGTGCATGTGCATGTGCATGTGCATGTGCATGTGCATGTGCATGTGCATGTGCATGTGCATGTGCATGTGCATGTGCATGTGCATGTGCATGTGCATGTGCATGTGCATGTGCATGTGCATGTGCATGTGCATGTGCATGTTCATGTGCATGTGCATGTGCATGTGCATGTGCATGTGCATGGCATGTGCATGTGCATGTGCATGTGCATGTGCATGTGCATGTGCATGAGCATGTGCATGTGCATGTGCATGTGCATGTGCATGTGCATGTGCATGTGCATGTGCATGTGCATGTGCATGTGCATGTGCATGTGCATGTGCATGTGCATGTGCATGTGCATGTGCATGTGCATGTGCATGTGCATGTGCATGTGCATGTGCATGTGGCATGTGCATGTGCATGTGCATGTGCATGTGCATGTGCATGTGCATGTGCATGTGCATGTGCATGTGCATGTGCATGTGCATGTGCATGTGCATGTGCATGTGCATGTGCATGTGCATGTGCATGTGCATGTGCATGTGCATGTGCATGTGCATGTGCATGTGCATGTGCATGTGCATGTGCATGTGCATGTGCATGCTGCATGTGCATGTGCATGTGCATGTGCATGTGCATGTGCATGTGCATGTGCATGTGCATGTGCATGTGCATGTGCATGTGCATGTGCATGTGCATGTGCATGTGCATGTGCATGTGCATGTGCATGTGCATGTGCATGTGCATGTGCATGTGCATGTGCATGTGCATGTGCATGTGCATGTGCATGTGCATGTGCATGTGCATGTGCATGTGCATGTGCATGTGCATGTGCATGTGCATGTGCATGTGCATGTGCATGTGCATGTGCATGTGCATGTGCATGTGCATGTGCATGTGCATGTGCATGTGCATGTGCATGTGCATGTGCATGTGCATGTGCATGTGCATGTGCATGTGCATGTGCATGTGCATGTGCATGTGCATGTGCATGTGCATGTGCATGTGCATGTGCATGTGCATGTGCATGTGCATGTGCATGTGCATGTGCATGTGCATGTGCATGTGCATGTGCATGTGCATGTGCATGTGCATGTGCATGTGCATGTGCATGTGCATGTGCATGTGCATGTGCATGTGCATGTGCATGTGCATGTGCATGTGCATGTGCATGTGCATGTGCATGTGCATGTGCATGTGCATGTGCATGTGCATGTGCATGTGCATGTGCATGTGCATGTGCATGTGCATGTGCATGTGCATGTGCATGTGCATGTGCATGTGCATGTGCATGTGCATGTGCATGTGCATGTGCATGTGCATGTGCATGTGCATGTGCATGTGCATGTGCATGTGCATGTGCATGTGCATGTGCATGTGCATGTGCATGTGCATGTGCATGTGCATGTGCATGTGCATGTGCATGTGCATGTGCATGTGCATGTGCATGTGCATGTGCATGTGCATGTGCATGTGCATGTGCATGTGCATGTGCATGTGCATGTGCATGTGCATGTGCATGTGCATGTGCATGTGCATGTGCATGTGCATGTGCATGTGCATGTGCATGTGCATGTGCATGGCATGTGCATGTGCATGTGCATGTGCATGTGCATGTGCATGTGCATGTGCATGTGCATGTGCATGTGCATGTGCATGTGCATGTGCATGTGCATGTGCATGTGCATGTGCATGTGCATGTGCATGTGCATGTGCATGTGCATGTGCATGTGCATGTGCATGTGCATGTGCATGTGCATGTGCATGTGCATGTGCATGTGCATGTGCATGTGCATGTGCATGTGCATGTGCATGTGCATGTGCATGTGCATGTGCATGTGCATGTGCATGTGCATGTGCATGTGCATGTGCATGTGCATGTGCATGTGCATGTGCATGTGCATGTGCATGTGCATGTGCATGTGCATGTGCATGTGCATGTGCATGTGCATGTGCATGTGCATGTGCATGTGCATGTGCATGTGCATGTGGCATGTGCATGTGCATGTGCATGTGCATGTGCATGTGCATGTGCATGTGCATGTGCATGTGCATGTGCATGTGCATGTGCATGTGCATGTGCATGTGCATGTGCATGTGCATGTGCATGTGCATGTGCATGTGCATGTGCATGTGCATGTGCATGTGCATGTGCATGTGCATGTGCATGTGCATGTGCATGTGCATGTGCATGTGCATGTGCATGTGCATGTGCATGTGCATGTGCATGTGCATGTGTGCATGTGCATGTGCATGTGCATGTGCATGTGCATGTGCATGTGCATGTGCATGTGCATGTGCATGTGCATGTGCATGTGCATGTGCATGTGCATGTGCATGTGCATGTGCATGTGCATGTGCATGTGCATGTGCATGTGCATGTGCATGTGCATGTGCATGTGCATGTGCATGTGCATGTGCATGTGCATGTGCATGTGCATGTGCATGTGCATGTGCATGTGCATGTGCATGTGCATGTGCATGTGCATGTGCATGTGCATGTGCATGTGCATGTGCATGTGCATGTGCATGTGCATGTGCATGTGCATGTGCATGTGCATGTGCAATGTGCATGTGCATGTGCATGTGCATGTGCATGTGCATGTGCATGTGCATGTGCATGTGCATGTGCATGTGCATGTGCATGTGCATGTGCATGTGCATGTGCATGTGCATGTGCATGTGCATGTGCATGTGCATGTGCATGTGCATGTGCATGTGCATGTGCATGTGCATGTGCATGTGCATGTGCATGTGCATGTGCAATGTGCATGTGCATGTGCATGTGCATGTGCATGTGCATGTGCATGTGCATGTGCATGTGCATGTGCATGTGCATGTGCATGTGCATGTGCATGTGCATGTGCATGTGCATGTGCATGTGCATGTGCATGTGCATGTGCATGTGCATGTGCATGTGCATGTGCATGTGCATGTGCATGTGCATGTGCATGTGCATGTGCATGTGCATGTGCATGTGCATGTGCATGTGCATGTGCATGTGCATGTGCATGTGCATGTGCATGTGCATGTGCATGTGCATGTGCATGTGCATGTGCATGTGCATGTGCATGTGCATGTGCATGTGCATGTGCATGTGCATGTGCATGTGCATGTGCATGTGCATGTGCCATGTGCATGTGCATGTGCATGTGCATGTGCATGTGCATGTGCATGTGCATGTGCATGTGCATGTGCATGTGCATGTGCATGTGCATGTGCATGTGCATGTGCATGTGCATGTGCATG
>CAMIUK010000080.1:45864-102331 GCA_946251905.1 Cryptocephalus moraei
GCACATGCACATGCACATTGCACATGCACATGCACATGCACATGCACATGCACATGCACATGCACATGCACATGCACATGCACATGCACATGCACATGCACATGCACATGCACATGCACATGCACATGCACATGCACATGCACATGCACATGCACATGCACATGCACATGCACATGCACATGCACATGCACATGCACATGCACATGCACATGCACATGCACATGCACATGCACATGCACATGCACATGCACATGCACATGCACATGCACATGCACATGCACATGCACATGCACATGCACATGCACATGCACATGCACATGCACATGCACATGCACATGCACATGCACATGCACATGCACATGCACATGCACATGCACATGCACATGCACATGCACATGCACATGCACATGCACATGCACATGCACATGCACATGCACATGCACATGCACATGCACATGCACATGCACATGCACATGCACATGCACATGCACATGCACATGCACATGCACATGCACATGCACATGCACATGCACATGCACATGCACATGCACATGCACATCACATGCACATGCACATGCACATGCACATGCACATGCACATGCACATGCACATGCACATGCACATGCACATGCACATGCACATGCACATGCACATGCATGCACATGCACATGCACATGCACATGCACATGCACATGCACATGCACATGCACATGCACATGCACATGCACATGCACATGCACATGCACATGCACATGCACATGCACATGCACATGCACATGCACATGCACATGCACATGCACATGCACATGCACATGCACATGCACATGCACATGCACATGCACATGCACATGCACATGCACATGCACATGCACATGCACATGCACATGCACATGCACATGCACATGCACATGCACATGCACATGCACATGCACATGCACATGCACATGCACATGCACATGCACATGCACATGCACATGCACATGCACATGCACATGCACATGCACATGCACATGCACATGCACATGCACATGCACATGCACATGCACATGCACATGCACATGCACATGCACATGCACATGCACATGCACATGCACATGCACATGCACATGCACATGCACATGCACATGCACATGCACATGCACATGCACATGCACATGCACATGCACATGCACATGCACATGCACATGCACATGCACATGCACATGCACATGCACATGCACATGCACATGCACATGCACATGCACATGCACATGCACATGCACATGCACATGCACATGCACATGCACATGCACATGCACATGCACATGCACATGCACATGCACATGCACATGCACATGCACATGCACATGCACATGCACATGCACATGCACATGCACATGCACATGCACATGCACATGCACATGCACATGCACATGCACATGCACATGCACATGCACATGCACATGCACATGCACATGCACATGCACATGCACATGCACATGCACATGCACATGCACATGCACATGCACATGCACATGCACATGCACATGCACATGCACATGCACATGCACATGCACATGCACATGCACATGCACATGCACATGCACATGCACATGCACATGCACATGCACATGCACATGCACATGCACATGCACATGCACATGCACATGCACATGCACATGCACATGCACATGCACATGCACATGCACATGCACATGCACATGCACATGCACATGCACATGCACATGCACATGCACATGCACATGCACATGCACATGCACATGCACATGCACATGCACATGCACATGCACATGCACATGCACATGCACATGCACATGCACATGCACATGCACATGCACATGCACATGCACATGCACATGCACATGCACATGCACATGCACATGCACATGCACATGCACATGCACATGCACATGCACATGCACATGCACATGCACATGCACATGCACATGCACATGCACATGCACATGCACATGCACATGCACATGCACATGCACATGCACATGCACATGCACATGCACATGCACATGCACATGCACATGCACATGCACATGCACATGCACATGCACATGCACATGCACATGCACATGCACATGCACATGCACATGCACATGCACATGCACATGCACATGCACATGCACATGCACATGCACATGCACATGCACATGCACATGCACATGCACATGCACATGCACATGCACATGCACATGCACATGCACATGCACATGCACATGCACATGCACATGCACATGCACATGCACATGCACATGCACATGCACATGCACATGCACATGCACATGCACATGCACATGCACATGCACATGCACATGCACATGCACATGCACATGCACATGCACATGCACATGCACATGCACATGCACATGCACATGCACATGCACATGCACATGCACATGCACATGCACATGCACATGCACATGCACATGCACATGCACATGCACATGCACATGCACATGCACATGCACATGCACATGCACATGCACATGCACATGCACATGCACATGCACATGCACATGCACATGCACATGCACATGCACATGCACATGCACATGCACATGCACATGCACATGCACATGCACATGCACATGCACATGCACATGCACATGCACATGCACATGCACATGCACATGCACATGCACATGCACATGCACATGCACATGCACATGCACATGCACATGCACATGCACATGCACATGCACATGCACATGCACATGCACATGCACATGCACATGCACATGCACATGCACATGCACATGCACATGCACATGCACATGCACATGCACATGCACATGCACATGCACATGCACATGCACATGCACATGCACATGCACATGCACATGCACATGCACATGCACATGCACATGCACATGCACATGCACATGCACATGCACATGCACATGCACATGCACATGCACATGCACATGCACATGCACATGCACATGCACATGCACATGCACATGCACATGCACATGCACATGCACATGCACATGCACATGCACATGCACATGCACATGCACATGCACATGCACATGCACATGCACATGCACATGCACATGCACATGCACATGCACATGCACATGCACATGCACATGCACATGCACATGCACATGCACATGCACATGCACATGCACATGCACATGCACATGCACATGCACATGCACATGCACATGCACATGCACATGCACATGCACATGCACATGCACATGCACATGCACATGCACATGCACATGCACATGCACATGCACATGCACATGCACATGCACATGCACATGCACATGCACATGCACATGCACATGCACATGCACATGCACATGCACATGCACATGCACATGCACATGCACATGCACATGCACATCATGTGCATGTGCATGTGCATGTGCATGTGCATGTGCATGTGCATGTGCATGTGCATGTGCATGTGCATGTGCATGTGCATGTGCATGTGCATGTGCATGTGCATGTGCATGTGCACGTGCATGTGCATGTGCATGTGCATGTGCACGTGCATGTGCATGTGCATGTGCATGTGCATGTGCATGTGCACGTGCATGTGCATGTGCATGTGCATGTGCACGTGCATGTGCATGTGCATGTGCATGTGCATGTGCATGTGCATGTGCATGTGCATGTGCATGTGCACGTGCATGTGCACGTGCATGTGCATGTGCATGTGCTTGTGCATGTGCATGTGCATGTGCATGTGCACGTGCATGTGCACGTGCATGTGCATGTGCATGTGCATGTGCATGTGCATGTGCATGTGCATGTGCATGTGCATGTGCATGTGCATGTGTATGTGCATGTGCATGTGCATGTGCATGTGCATGTGCATGTGCATGTGCATGTGCATGTGCATGTGCATGTGCATGTGCATGTGCATGTGCATGTGCATGTGCATGTGCATGTGCATGTGCATGTGCATGTGCATGTGCATGTGCATGTGCATGTGCATGTGCATGTGCATGTGCATGTGCATGTGCATGTGCATGTGCATGTGCATGTGCATGTGCATGTGCATGTGCATGTGCATGTGCATGTGCATGTGCATGTGCATGTGCATGTGCATGTGCATGTGCATGTGCATGTGCATGTGCATGTGCATGTGCATGTGCATGTGCATGTGCATGTGCATGTGCATGTGCATGTGCATGTGCATGTGCATGTGCATGTGCATGTGCATGTGCATGTGCATGTGCATGTGCATGTGCATGTGCATGTGCATGTGCATGTGCATGTGCATGTGCATGTGCATGTGCATGTGCATGTGCATGTGCATGTGCATGTGCATGTGCATGTGCATGTGCATGTGCATGTGCATGTGCATGTGCATGTGCATGTGCATGTGCATGTGCATGTGCATGTGCATGTGCATGTGCATGTGCATGTTAATGTGCATGTGCATGTGCATGTGCATGTGCATGGGCATGTGCATGTGCATGTGCATGTGCATGTGCATGTGCATGTGCATGTGCATGTGCATGTGCATGTGCATGTGCATGTGCATGTGCATGTGCATGTGCATGTGCATGTGCATGTGCATGTGCATGTGCATGTGCATGTGCATGTGCATGTGCATGTGCATGTGCATGTGCATGTGCATGTGCATGTGCATGTGCATGTGCATGTGCATGTGCATGTGCATGTGCATGTGCATGTGCATGTGCATGTGCATGTGCATGTGCATGTGCATTTGCATGTTCATGTGCATGTGCATGTGCATGTGCATGTGCATGTGAATTTGCATGTGCATGTGCATGTGCATGTGCATGTGCATGTGCATTTACATGTGCATGTGCATGTGCATGTGCATGTGCATGTGCATGTGCATGTGCATGTGCATGTGCATGTGCATGTGCATGTGCATGTGCATGTGCATGTGCATGTGCATGTGCATGTGCATATGCATGTGCATGTGCATTTGCATGTGCATGTGCATGTGCATGTGCATGTGCATGTGCATGTGCATGTGCATGTGCATGTGCATGTGCATGTGCATGTGCATGTGCATGTGCCTGTGCATGTGCATGTGCATGTGCATGTGCATGTGCATGTGCATGTGCATGTGCATGTGCATGTGTATGTGCATGTGCATGTGCATGTGCATGTGCATGTGCATGTGCATGTGCATGTGCATGTGCATGTGCATGTGCATGTGCATGTGCATGTGCATGTGCATGTGCATGTGCATGTGCATCTGCATTTGCATGTGCATGTGCATGTGAATGTGCATGTGCATGTGCATGTGCATGTGCATGTGCATGTGCATGTGCATGTGCATGTGCATGTGCATGTGCATGTGCATGTGCATGTGCATGTGCATGTGCATGTGCATGTGCATGTGCATGTGCATGTGCATGTGCATGTGCATGTGCATGTGCATGTGCATGTGCATGTGCATGTGCATGTGCATGTGCATGTGCATGTGCATGTGCATGTGCATGTGCATGTGCATGTGCATGTGCATGTGCATGTGCATGTGCATGTGCATGTGCATGTGCATGTGCATGTGCATGTGCATGTGCATGTGCATGTGCATGTGCATGTGCATGTGCATGTTGCATGTGCATGTGCATGTGCATGTGCATGTGCATGTGCATGTGCATGTGCATGTGCATGTGCATGTGCATGTGCATGTGCATGTGCATGTGCATGTGCATGTGCATGTGCATGTGCATGTGCATGTGCATGTGCATGTGCATGTGAATTTGCATGTGAATGTGCATGTGCATGTGCATGTGCATGTGCATGTGCATGTGCATGTGCATGTGCATGTGCATGTGCATGTACATGTGCATGTGCATGTGCATGTGCATGTGCATGTGCTTGTGAATGTGCATGTGCATGTGCATGTGCATGTGCATGGGCATGTGCATGTGCATGTGCATGTGCATGTGCATGTGAATGTGCATATGCATGTGCATGTGCATGTGCATGTGCATGTGCATGTGCATGTGCATGTGCATGTGCATGTTCATGTGCATGTGCATGTGCATGTGCATGTGCATGTGCATGTGCATGTGCATGTGCATGTGCATTTGCATGTGCATGTGCATGTGCATGTGCATGTGCATGTGCATTTGCATGTGCATGAGCATGTGCATGTGCATGTGCATGTGCATGTGCATGTGCATGTGCATGTGCATGTGCATGTGCATGTGCATGTGCATGTGCATGTGCATGTGCATGTGCATGTGCATGTGCATGTGCATGTGCATGTGCATGTGCATGTGCATGTGCATGTGCATGCATGTGCATGTGCATGTGCATGTGCATGTGCATGTGCATGTGCATGTGCATGTGCATGTGCATGTGCATGTGCATGTGCATGTGCATGTGCATGTGCATGTGCATGTGCATGTGCATGTGCATGTGCATGTGCATGTGCATGTGCATGTGCATGTGCATGTGCATGTGCATGGGCATGTGCATGTGCATGTGCATGTGCATGTGCATGTGCATGTGCATGTGCATGTGCATGTGCATGTGCATGTGCATGTGCATGTGCATGTGCATGTGCATGTGCATGTGCATGTGCATGTGCATGTGCATGTGCATGTGCATGTGCATGTGCATGTGCATGTGCATGTGCATGTGCATGTGCATGTGCATGTGCATGTGTATGTGCATGTGCATGTGCATGTGCATGTGCATGTGCATGTGCATGTGCATGTGCATGTGCATGTGCATGTGCATGTGCATGTGCATGTGCATGTGCATGTGCATGTGCATGTGCATGTGCATGTGCATGTGCATGTGCATGTGCATGTGCATGTGCATGTGCATGTGCATGTGCATGTGCATGTGCATGTGCATGTGCATGTGCATGTGCATGTGCATGTGCATGTGCATGTGCATGTGCATGTGCATGTGCATGTGCATGTGCATGTGCATGTGCATGTGCATGTGCATGTGCATGTGCATGTGCATGTGCATGTGCATGTGCATGTGCATGTGCATGTGCATGTGCATGTGCATGTGCATGTGCATGTGCATGTGCATGTGCATGTGCATGTGCATGTGCATGTGCATGTGCATGTGCATGTGCATGTGCATGTGCATGTGCATGTGCATGTGCATGTGCATGTGCATGTGCATGTGCATGTGCATGTGCATGTGCATGTGCATGTGCATGTGCATGTGCATGTGCATGTGCATGTGCATGTGCATGTGCATGTGCATGTGCATGTGCATGTGCATGTGCATGTGCATGTGCATGTGCATGTGCATGTGCATGTGCATGTGCATGTGCATGTGCATGTGCATGTGCATGTGCATGTGCATGTGCATGTGCATGTGCATGTGCATGTGCATGTGCATGTGCATGTGCATGTGCATGTGCATGTGCATGTGCATGTGCATGTGCATGTGCATGTGCATGTGCATTTGCATGTGCATGTGCATGTGCATGTGCATGTGCATGTGCATGTGCATGTGCATGTGCATGTGCATGTGCATGTGCATGTGCATGTGCATGTGCATGTGCATGTGCATGTGCATGTGCATGTGCATGTGCATGTGCATGTGCATGTGCATGTGCATGTGCATGTGCATGTGCATGTGCATGTGCATGTGCATGTGCATGTGCATGTGCATGTGCATGTGCATGTGCATGTGCATGTGCATGTGCATGTGCATGTGCATGTGCATGTGCATGTGCATGTGCATGTGCATGTGCATGTGCATGTGCATGTGCATGTGCATGTGCATGTGCATGTGCATGTGCATGTGCATGTGCATGTGCATGTGCATGTGCATGTGCATGTGCATGTGCATGTGCATGTGCATGTGCATGTGCATGTGCATGTGCATGTGCATGCATGTGCATGTGCATGTGCATGTGCATGTGCATGTGCATGTGCATGTGCATGTGCATGTGCATGTGCATGTGCATGTGCATGTGCATGTGCATGTGCATGTGCATGTGCATGTGCATGTGCATGTGCATGTGCATGTGCATGTGCATGTGCATGTGCATGTGCATGTGCATGTGCATGTGCATGTGCATGTGCATGTGCATGTGCATGTGCATGTGCATGTGCATGTGCATGTGCATGTGCATGTGCATGTGCATGTGCATGTGCATGTGCATGTGCATGTGCATGTGCATGTGCATGTGCATGTGCATGTGCATGTGCATGTGCATGTGCATGTGCATGTGCATGTGCATGTGCATGTGCATGTGCATGTGCATGTGCATGTGCATGTGCATGTGCATGTGCATGTGCATGTGCATGTGCATGTGCATGTGCATGTGCATGTGCATGTGCATGTGCATGTGCATGTGCATGTGCATGTGCATGTGCATGTGCATGTGCATGTGCATGTGCATGTGCATGTGCATGTGCATGTGCATGTGCATGTGCATGTGCATGTGCATGTGCATGTGCATGTGCATGTGCATGTGCATGTGCATGTGCATGTGCATGTGCATGTGCATGTGCATGTGCATGTGCATGTGCATGTGCATGTGCATGTGCATGTGCATGTGCATGTGCATGTGCATGTGCATGTGCATGTGCATGTGCATGTGCATGTGCATGTGCATGTGCATGTGCATGTGCATGTGCATGTGCATGTGCATGTGCATGTGCATGTGCATGTGCATGTGCATGTGCATGTGCATGTGCATGTGCATGTGCATGTGCATGTGCATGTGCATGTGCATGTGCATGTGCATGTGCATGTGCATGTGCATGTGCATGTGCATGTGCATGTGCATGTGCATGTGCATGTGCATGTGCATGTGCATGTGCATGTGCATGTGCATGTGCATGTGCATGTGCATGTGCATGTGCATGTGCATGTGCATGTGCATGTGCATGTGCATGTGCATGTGCATGTGCATGTGCATGTGCATGTGCATGTGCATGTGCATGTGCATGTGCATGTGCATGTGCATGTGCATGTGCATGTGCATGTGCATGTGCATGTGCATGTGCATGTGCATGTGCATGTGCATGTGCATGTGCATGTGCATGTGCATGTGCATGTGCATGTGCATGTGCATGTGCATGTGCATGTGCATGTGCATGTGCATGTGCATGTGCATGTGCATGTGCATGTGCATGTGCATGTGCATGTGCATGTGCATGTGCATGTGCATGTGCATGTGCATGTGCATGTGCATGTGCATGTGCATGTGCATGTGCATGTGCATGTGCATGTGCATGTGCATGTGCATGTGCATGTGCATGTGCATGTGCATGTGCATGTGCATGTGCATGTGCATGTGCATGTGCATGTGCATGTGCATGTGCATGTGGCATGTGCATGTGCATGTGCATGTGCATGTGCATGTGCATGTGCATGTGCATGTGCATGTGCACGTGCATGTGCATGTGCATGTGCATGTGCATGTGCATGTGCATGTGCATGTGCATGTGCATGTGCATGTGCACGTGCATGTGCATGTGCATGTGCATGTGCATGTGCATGTGCGATTGCACATGCACATGCACATGCACATGCACATGCACATGCACATGCACATGCACATGCACATGCACGTGCACATGCACGTGCACATGCACATGCACATGCACATGCACGTGCACATGCACGTGCACATGCACATGCACATGCACTGCACGTGCACATGCACGTGCACTTGCACATGCACATGCACATGCACATGCACATGCACTTGCACATGCACATGCACATGCACATGCACGTGCATGCGCATGCACGTGCATGTGCATGTGCATGTGCATGTGCATGTGCATGTGCATGTGCATGTGCATGTGCATGTGCATGTGCATGTGCATGTGCATGTGCATGTGCATGTGTCATGTGCATGTGCATGTGCATGTGCATGTGCATGTGCATGTGCATGTGCATGTGCTTATGTGCATGTGCATGTGCATGTGCATGTGCATGTGCATGTGCATGTGCATGTGCATGTGCATGTGCATGTGCATGTGCATGTGCATGTGCATGTGCATGTGCATGTGCATGTGCATGTGCATGTGCATGTGCATGTGCATGTGCATGTGCATGTGCAGTGCATGTGCATGTGCATGTGCATGTGCATGTGCATGTGCATGTGCATGTGCATGTGCATGTGCATGTGCATGTGCATGTGCATGTGCATGTGCATGTGCATGTGCATGTGCATGTGCATGTGCATGTGCATGTGCATGTGCATGTGCATGTGCATGTGCATGTGCATGTGCATGTGCATGTGCATGTGCATGTGCATGTGCATGTGCATGTGCATGTGCATGTGCATGTGCATGTGCATGTGCATGTGCATGTGCATGTGCATGTGCATGTGCATGTGCATGTGCATGTGCATGTGCATGTGCATGTGCATGTGCATGTGCATGTGCATGTGCATGTGCATGTGCATGTGCATGTGCATGTGCATGTGCATGTGCATGTGCATGTGCATGTGCATGTGCATGTGCATGTGCATGTGCATGTGCATGTTGCATGTGCATGTGCATGTGCATGTGCGTGTGCATGTGTATGTGCATGTGCATGTGCATGTGCATGTGCATGTGCATGTGCATGTGCATGTGCATGTGCATGTGCATGTGCATGTGCATGTGTATGTGCATGTGCATGTGTATGTGCATGTGCATGTGCATGTGCATGTGCATGTGCATGTGCATGTGCATGTGCATGTGCATGTGCATGTGCATGTGCATGTGCATGTGCATGTGCATGTGCATGTGCATGTGCATGTGCATGTGCATGTGCATGTGCATGTGCATGTGCATGTGCATGTGCATGTGCATGTGCATGTGCATGTGCATGTGCATGTGCATGTGCATGTGCATGTGCATGTGCATGTGCATGTGCATGTGCATGTGCATGTGTGCATGTGCATGTGCATGTGCATGTGCATGTGCATGTGCATGTGCATGTGCATGTGCATGTGCATGTGCATGTGCATGTGCATGTGCATGTGCATGTGCATGTGCATGTGCATGTGCATGTGCATGTGCATGTGCATGTGCATGTGCATGTGCATGTGCATGTGCATGTGCATTGTGCATGTGCATGTGCATGTGCATGTGCATGTGCATGTGCATGTGCATGTGCATGTGCATGTGCATGTGCATGTGCATGTGCATGTGCATGTGCATGTGCATGTGCATGTGCATGTGCATGTGCATGTGCATGTGCATGTGCTTGTGCATGTGCATGTGCATGTGCATGTGCATGTGCATGTGCATGTGCATGTGCATGTGCATGTGCATGTGCATGTGCATGTGCATGTGCATGTGCATGTGCATGTTGCATGTGCATGTGCATGTGCATGTGCATGGCATGTGCATGTGCATGTGCATGTGCATTGTATGTGCATGTGCATGTGCATGTGCATGTGCATGTGCATGTGCATGTGCATGTGCATGTGCATGTGCATGTGCATGTGCATGTGCATGTGCATGTGCATGTGCATGTGCATGTGCATGTGCATGTGCATGTGCATGTGCATGTGCATGTGCATGTGCATGTGCATGTGCATGTGCTATGTGCATGTGCATGTGCATGTGCATGTGCATGTGCATGTGCATGTGCATGTGCATGTGCATGTGCATGTGCATGTGCATGTGCATGTGCATGTGCATGTGCATGTGTATGTGCATGTGCATGTGCATGTGCATTTGCATGTGCATGTGCATGTGCATGTGCATGTGCATGTGCATGTGCATGTGCATGTGCATGTGCATGTGCATGTGCATGTGCATGTGCATGTGCATGTGCATGTGCATGTGCATGTGCATGTGCATGTGCATGTGCATGTGCATGTGCATGTGCATGTGCATGTGCATGTGCATGTGCATGTGCATGTGCATGTGCATGTGCATGTGCATGTGCATGTGCATGTGCATGTGCATGTGCATGTGCATGTGCATGTGCATGTGCATGTGCATGTGCATGTGCATGTGCAGTGCATGTGCATGTGCATGTGCATGTGCATGTGCATGTGCATGTGCATGTGCATGTGCATGTGCATGTGCATGTGCATGTGCATGTGCATGTGCATGTGCATGTGCATGTGCATGTGCATGTGCATGTGCATGTGCATGTGCATGTGCATGTGCATGTGCATGTGCATGTGCATGTGCATGCATGTGCATGTGCATGTGCATGTGCATGTGCATGTGCATGTGCATGTGCATGTGCATGTGCATTGTGCATGTGCATGTGCATGTGCATGTGCATGTGCATGTGCATGTGCATGTGCATGTGCATGTGCATGTGCATGTGCATGTGCATGTGCATGTGCATTGTGCATGTGCATGTGCATGTGCATGTGCATGTGCATGTGCATGTGCATGTGCATGTGCATGTGCATGTGCATGTGCATGTGCATGTGCATGTGCATGTGCATGTGCATGTGCATGTGCATGTGCATGTGCATGTGCATGTGCATGTGCATGTGCATGTGCATGTGCATGTGCATGTGCATGTGCATGTGCATGTGCATGTGCATGTGCAATGTGCATGTGCATGTGCATGTGCATGTGCATGTGCATGTTGCATGTGCATGTGCATGTGCATGTGCATGTGCATGTGTGCATGTGCATGGCATGTGCATGTGCATGTGCATGTGCATGTGCATGTGCATGTGCATGTGCATGTGCATGTGCATGTGCATGTGCATGTGCATGTGCATGTGCATGTGCATGTGCATGTGCATGTGCATGTGCATGTGCATGTGCATGTGCATGTGCATGTGCATGTGCATGTGCATGTGCATGTGCATGTGCATGTGCATGTGCATGTGCATGTGCATGTGCATGTGCATGTGCATGTGCATGTGCATGTGCATGTGCATGTGCATGTGCATGTGCATGTGCATGTGCATGTGCATGTGCATGTGCATGTGCATGTGCATGTGCATGTGCAATGTGCATGTGCATGTGCATGTGCATGTGCATGTGATGTGCATGTGCATGTGCGATGTGCATGTGCATGTGCATGTGCATGTGCATGTGCATGTGCATGTGCATGTGCATGTGCATGGCATGTGCATGTGCATGTGCATGTGCATGTGCATGTGCATGTGCATGGCATGTGCATGTGCATGTGCATGTGCATGTGCATGTGCATGTGCATGGCATGTGCATGTGCATGTGCATGTGCATGTGCATGTGCATGTGCAATGGCATGTGCATGTGCATGTGCATGTGCATGTGCATGTGCATGTGCATGTGCATGTGCATGTTGCATGTGCATGTGCATGTGCATGTGCATGTGCATGTGCATGTGCATGTGCATGTGCATGTGCATGTGCATGTGCATGTGCATGTGCATGTGCATTGTGCATGTGCATGTGCATGTGCATGTGCATGTGCATGTGCATGTGCATGTGCATGTGCATGTGCATGTGCATGTGCATGTGCATGTGCATTGTGCATGTGCATGTGCATGTGCATGTGCATGTGCATGTGCATGTGCATGTGCATGTGCATGGCATGTGCATGTGCATGTGCATGTGCATGTGCATGTGCATGTGCATGTGCATGTGCATGTGCATGTGCATGTGCATGTGCATGTGCATGTGCATGTGCATGTGCATGTGCATGTGCATGTGCATGTGCATGTGCATGTGCATGTGCATGTGCATGTGCATGTGCATGTGCATGTGCATGTGCATGTGCATGTGCATGTGCATGTGCATGTGCATGTGCATGTGCATGTGCATGTGCATGTGCATGTGCATGTGCATGTGCATGTGCATGTGCATGTGCATGTGCATGTGCATGTGCATGTGCATGTGCATGTGCATGTGCATGTGCATGTGCATGTGCATGTGCATGTGCATGTGCATGTGCATGTGCATGTGCATGTGCATGTGCATGTGCATGTGCATGTGCATGTGCATGTGCATGTGCATGGCATGTGCATGTGCATGTGCATGTGCATGTGCATGTGCATGTGCATGTGCATGTGCATGTGCATGTGCATGTGCATGTGCATGTGCATGTGCATGTGCATGTGCATGTGCATGTGCATGTGCATGTGCATGTGCATGTGCATGTGCATGTGCATGTGCATGTGCATGTGCATGTGCATGTGCATGTGCATGTGCATGTGCATGTGCATGTGCATGTGCATGTGCATGTGCATGTGCATGTGCATGTGCATGTGCATGTGCATGTGCATGTGCATGTGCATGTGCATGTGCATGTGCATGTGCATGGTGCATGTGCATGTGCATGTGCATGTGCATGTGCATGTGCATGTGCATGTGCATGTGCATGTGCATGTGCATGTGCATGTGCATGTCATGTGCATGTGCATGTGCATGTGCATGTGCATGTGCATGTGCATGTGCATGTGCATGTGCATGTGCATGTGCATGTGCATGTGCATGTGCATGTGCATGTGCATGTGCATGTGCATGTGCATGTGCATGTGCATGTGCATGTGCATGTGCATGTGCATGTGCATGTGCATGTGCATGTGCATGTGCATGTGCATGTGCATGTGCATGTGCATGTGCATGTGCATGTGCATGTGCATGTGCATGTGCATGTGCATGTGCATGTGCATGTGCATGTGCATGTGCATGTGCATGTGCATGTGCATGTGCATGTGCATGTGCATGTGCATGTGCATGTGCATGTGCATGTGCATGTGCATGTGCATGTGCATGTGCATGTGCATGTGCATGTGCATGTGCATGTGCATGTGCATGTGCATGTGCATGTGCATGTGCATGTGCATGTGCATGTGCATGTGCATGTGCATGTGCATGTGCATGTGCATGTGCATGTGCATGTGCATGTGCATGTGCATGTGCATGTGCATGTGCATGTGCATGTGCATGTGCATGTGCATGTGCATGTGCATGTGCATGTGCATGTGCATGTGCATGTGCATGTGCATGTGCATGTGCATGTGCATGTGCATGTGCATGTGCATGTGCATGTGCATGTGCATGTGCATGTGCATGTGCATGTGCATGTGCATGTGCATGTGCATGTGCATGTGCATGTGCATGTGCATGTGAATGTGCATGTGCATGTGCTTGCATGTGCATGTGCATGTGCATGTGCATGTGCATGTGCATGTGCATGTGCATGTGCATGTGCATGTGCATGTGCATGTGCATGTGCATGTGCATGTGCATGTGCATGTGCATGTGCATGTGCATGTGCATGTGCATGTGCATGTGCATGTGCATGTGCATGTGCATGTGCATGTGCATGTGCATGTGCATGTGCATGTGCATGTGCATGTGCATGTGCATGTGCATGTGCATGTGCATGTGCATGTGCATGTGCATGTGCATGTGCATGTGCATGTGCATGTGCATGTGCATGTGCATGTGCATGTGCATGTGCATGTGCATGTGCATGTGCATGTGCATGTGCATGTGCATGTGCATGTGCATGTGCATGTGCATGTGCATGTGCATGTGCATGTGCATGTGCATGTGCATGTGCATGTGCATGTGCATGTGCATGTGCATGTGCATGTGCATTGTGCATGTGCATGTGCATGTGCATGTGCATGTGCATGTGCATGTGCATGTGCATGTGCATGTGCATGTGCATGTGCATGTGCATGTGCATGTGCATGTGCATGTGCATGTGCATGTGCATGTGCATGTGCATGTGCATGTGCATGTGCATGTGCATGTGCATGTGCATGTGCATGTGCATGTGCATGTGCATGTGCATGTGCATTGCATGTGCATGTGCATGTGCATGTGCATGTGCATGTGCATGTGCATGTGCATGTGCATGTGCATGTGCATGTGCATGTGCATGTGCATGTGCATGTGCATGTGCATGTGCATGTGCATGTGCATGTGCATGCATGTGCATGTGCATGTGCATGTGCATGTGCATGTGCATGTGCATGTGCATGTGCATGTGCATGTGCATGTGCATGTGCATGTGCATGTGCATGTGCATGTGCATGTGCATGTGCATGTGCATGTGCATGTGCATGTGCATGTGCATGTGCATGTGCATGTGCATGTGCATGTGCATGTGCATGTGCATGTGCATGTGCATGTGCATGTGCATGTGCATGTGCATGTGCATGTGCATGTGCATGTGCATGTGCATGTGCATGTGCATGTGCATGTGCATGTGCATGTGCATGTGCATGTGCATGTGCATGTGCATGTGCATGTGCATGTGCATGTGCATGTGCATGTGCATGTGCATGTGCATGTGCATGTGCATGTGCATGTGCATGTGCATGTGCATGTGCATGTGCATGTGCATGTGCATGTGCATGTGCATGTGCATGTGCATGTGCATGTGCATGTGCATGTGCATGTGCATGTGCATGTGCATGTGCATGTGCATGTGCATGTGCATGTGCATGTGCATGTGCATGTGCATGTGCATGTGCATGTGCATGTGCATGTGCATGTGCATGTGCATGTGCATGTGCATGTGCATGTGCATGTGCATGTGCATGTGCATGTGCATGTGCATGTGCATGTGCATGTGCATGTGCATGTGCATGTGCATGTGCATGTGCATGTGCATGTGCATGTGCATGTGCATGTGCATGTGCATGTGCATGTGCATGTGCATGTGCATGTGCATGTGCATGTGCATGTGCATGTGCATGTGCATGTGCATGTGCATGTGCATGTGCATGTGCATGTGCATGTGCATGTGCATGTGCATGTGCATGTGCATGTGCATGTGCATGTGCATGTGCATGTGCATGTGCATGTGCATGTGCATGTGCATGTGCATGTGCATGTGCATGTGCATGTGCATGTGCATGTGCATGTGCATGTGCATGTGCATGTGCATGTGCATGTGCATGTGCATGTGCATGTGCATGTGCATGTGCATGTGCATGTGCATGTGCATGTGCATGTGCATGTGCATGTGCATGTGCATGTGCATGTGCATGTGCATGTGCATGTGCATGTGCATGTGCATGTGCATGTGCATGTGCATGTGCATGTGCATGTGCATGTGCATGTGCATGTGCATGTGCATGTGCATGTGCATGTGCATGTGCATGTGCATGTGCATGTGCATGTGCATGTGCATGTGCATGTGCATGTGCATGTGCATGTGCATGTGCATGTGCATGTGCATGTGCATGTGCATGTGCATGTGCATGTGCATGTGCATGTGCATGTGCATGTGCATGTGCATGTGCATGTGCATGTGCATGTGCATGTGCATGTGCATGTGCATGTGCATGTGCATGTGCATGTGCATGTGCATGTGCATGTGCATGTGCATGTGCATGTGCATGTGCATGTGCATGTGCATGTGCATGTGCATGTGCATGTGCATGTGCATGTGCATGTGCATGTGCATGTGCATGTGCATGTGCATGTGCATGTGCATGTGCATGTGCATGTGCATGTGCATGTGCATGTGCATGTGCATGTGCATGTGCATGTGCATGTGCATGTGCATGTGCATGTGCATGTGCATGTGCATGTGCATGTGCATGTGCATGTGCATGTGCATGTGCATGTGCATGTGCATGTGCATGTGCATGTGCATGTGCATGTGCATGTGCATGTGCATGTGCATGTGCATGTGCATGTGCATGTGCATGTGCATGTGCATGTGCATGTGCATGTGCATGTGCATGTGCATGTGCATGTGCATGTGCATGTGCATGTGCATGTGCATGTGCATGTGCATGTGCATGTGCATGTGCATGTGCATGTGCATGTGCATGTGCATGTGCATGTGCATGTGCATGTGCATGTGCATGTGCATGTGCATGTGCATGTGCATGTGCATGTGCATGTGCATGTGCATGTGCATGTGCATGTGCATGTGCATGTGCATGTGCATGTGCATGTGCATGTGCATGTGCATGTGCATGTGCATGTGCATGTGCATGTGCATGTGCATGTGCATGTGCATGTGCATGTGCATGTGCATGTGCATGTGCATGTGCATGTGCATGTGCATGTGCATGTGCATGTGCATGTGCATGTGCATGTGCATGTGCATGTGCATGTGCATGTGCATGTGCATGTGCATGTGCATGTGCATGTGCATGTGCATGTGCATGTGCATGTGCATGTGCATGTGCATGTGCATGTGCATGTGCATGTGCATGTGCATGTGCATGTGCATGCACATGCACATGCCATGCACATGCACATGCACATGCACATGCACATGCACATGCACATGCACATGCACATGCACATGCACATGCACATGCACATGCACATGCACATGCACATGCACATGCACATGCACATGCACATGCACATGCACATGCACATGCACATGCACATGCACATGCACATGCACATGCACATGCACATGCACATGCACATGCACATGCACATGCACATGCACATGCACATGCACATGCACATGCACATGCACATGCACATGCACATGCACATGCACATGCACATGCACATGCACATGCACATGCACATGCACATGCACATGCACATGCACATGCACATGCACATGCACATGCACATGCACATGCACATGCACATGCACATGCACATGCACATGCACATGCACATGCACATGCACATGCACATGCACATGCACATGCACATGCACATGCACATGCACATGCACATGCACATGCACATGCACATGCACATGCACATGCACATGCACATGCACATGCACATGCACATGCACATGCACATGCACATGCACATGCACATGCACATGCACATGCACATGCACATGCACATGCACATGCACATGCACATGCACATGCACATGCACATGCACATGCACATGCACATGCACATGCACATGCACATGCACATGCACATGCACATGCACATGCACATGCACATGCACATGCACATGCACATGCACATGCACATGCACATGCACATGCACATGCACATGCACATGCACATGCACATGCACATGCACATGCACATGCACATGCACATGCACATGCACATGCACATGCACATGCACATGCACATGCACATGCACATGCACATGCACATGCACATGCACATGCACATGCACATGCACATGCACATGCACATGCACATGCACATGCACATGCACATGCACATGCACATGCACATGCACATGCACATGCACATGCACATGCACATGCACATGCACATGCACATGCACATGCACATGCACATGCACATGCACATGCACATGCACATGCACATGCACATGCACATGCACATGCACATGCACATGCACATGCACATGCACATGCACATGCACATGCACATGCACATGCACATGCACATGCACATGCACATGCACATGCACATGCACATGCACATGCACATGCACATGCACATGCACATGCACATGCACATGCACATGCACATGCACATGCACATGCACATGCACATGCACATGCACATGCACATGCACATGCACATGCACATGCACATGCACATGCACATGCACATGCACATGCACATGCACATGCACATGCACATGCACATGCACATGCACATGCACATGCACATGCACATGCACATGCACATGCACATGCACATGCACATGCACATGCACATGCACATGCACATGCACATGCACATGCACATGCACATGCACATGCACATGCACATGCACATGCACATGCACATGCACATGCACATGCACATGCACATGCACATGCACATGCACATGCACATGCACATGCACATGCACATGCACATGCACATGCACATGCACATGCACATGCACATGCACATGCACATGCACATGCACATGCACATGCACATGCACATGCACATGCACATGCACATGCACATGCACATGCACATGCACATGCACATGCACATGCACATGCACATGCACATGCACATGCACATGCACATGCACATGCACATGCACATGCACATGCACATGCACATGCACATGCACATGCACATGCACATGCACATGCACATGCACATGCACATGCACATGCACATGCACATGCACATGCACATGCACATGCACATGCACATGCACATGCACATGCACATGCACATGCACATGCACATGCACATGCACATGCACATGCACATGCACATGCACATGCACATGCACATGCACATGCACATGCACATGCACATGCACATGCACATGCACATGCACATGCACATGCACATGCACATGCACATGCACATGCACATGCACATGCACATGCACATGCACATGCACATGCACATGCACATGCACATGCACATGCACATGCACATGCACATGCACATGCACATGCACATGCACATGCACATGCACATGCACATGCACATGCACATGCACATGCACATGCACATGCACATGCACATGCACATGCACATGCACATGCACATGCACATGCACATGCACATGCACATGCACATGCACATGCACATGCACATGCACATGCACATGCACATGCACATGCACATGCACATGCACATGCACATGCACATGCACATGCACATGCACATGCACATGCACATGCACATGCACATGCACATGCACATGCACATGCACATGCACATGCACATGCACATGCACATGCACATGCACATGCACATGCACATGCACATGCACATGCACATGCACATGCACATGCACATGCACATGCACATGCACATGCACATGCACATGCACATGCACATGCACATGCACATGCACATGCACATGCACATGCACATGCACATGCACATGCACATGCACATGCACATGCACATGCACATGCACATGCACATGCACATGCACATGCACATGCACATGCACATGCACATGCACATGCACATGCACATGCACATGCACATGCACATGCACATGCACATGCACATGCACATGCACATGCACATGCACATGCACATGCACATGCACATGCACATGCACATGCACATGCACATGCACATGCACATGCACATGCACATGCACATGCACATGCACATGCACATGCACATGCACATGCACATGCACATGCACATGCACATGCACATGCACATGCACATGCACATGCACATGCACATGCACATGCACATGCACATGCACATGCACATGCACATGCACATGCACATGCACATGCACATGCACATGCACATGCACATGCACATGCACATGCACATGCACATGCACATGCACATGCACATGCACATGCACATGCACATGCACATGCACATGCACATGCACATGCACATGCACATGCACATGCACATGCACATGCACATGCACATGCACATGCACATGCACATGCACATGCACATGCACATGCACATGCACATGCACATGCACATGCACATGCACATGCACATGCACATGCACATGCACATGCACATGCACATGCACATGCACATGCACATGCACATGCACATGCACATGCACATGCACATGCACATGCACATGCACATGCACATGCACATGCACATGCACATGCACATGCACATGCACATGCACATGCACATGCACATGCACATGCACATGCACATGCACATGCACATGCACATGCACATGCACATGCACATGCACATGCACATGCACATGCACATGCACATGCACATGCACATGCACATGCACATGCACATGCACATGCACATGCACATGCACATGCACATGCACATGCACATGCACATGCACATGCACATGCACATGCACATGCACATGCACATGCACATGCACATGCACATGCACATGCACATGCACATGCACATGCACATGCACATGCACATGCACATGCACATGCACATGCACATGCACATGCACATGCACATGCACATGCACATGCACATGCACATGCACATGCACATGCACATGCACATGCACATGCACATGCACATGCACATGCACATGCACATGCACATGCACATGCACATGCACATGCACATGCACATGCACATGCACATGCACATGCACATGCACATGCACATGCACATGCACATGCACATGCACATGCACATGCACATGCACATGCACATGCACATGCACATGCACATGCACATGCACATGCACATGCACATGCACATGCACATGCACATGCACATGCACATGCACATGCACATGCACATGCACATGCACATGCACATGCACATGCACATGCACATGCACATGCACATGCACATGCACATGCACATGCACATGCACATGCACATGCACATGCACATGCACATGCACATGCACATGCACATGCACATGTCACATGCACATGCACATGCACATGCACATGCACATGCACATGCACATGCACATGCACATGCACATGCACATGCACATGCACATGCACATGCACATGCACATGCACATGCACATGCACATGCACATGCACATGCACATGCACATGCACATGCACATGCACATGCACATGCACATGCACATGCACATGCACATGCACATGCACATGCACTGCACATGCACATGAACATGCACATGCACATGCACATGCACATGCACATGCACATGCACATGCACATGCACATGCACATGCACATGCACATGCACATGCACATGCACATGCACATGCACATGCACATGCACATGCACATGCACATGCACATGCACATGCACATGCACATGCACATGCACATGCGCATGCACATGCACATGCACATGCGAATGCGCATGCGCATGCACATGCGCATGCACATGCACATGCACATTCGCATGCACATGCACATGCACATGCACATGCACATGCACATGCACATGCACATGCACATGCACATGCACATGCACATGCACATGCACATGCACATGCACATGCACATGCACATGCACATGCACATGCACATGCGCATGCACATGCACATGCACATGCACATGCTCATGCGCATGCGCATGCACATGCACATGCACATGCACATGCACATGCACATGCACATGCACATGCACATGCACATGCACATGCACATGCACATGCACATGCACATGCACATGCACATGCACATGCACATGCACATGCACATGCACATGCACATGCACATGCACATGCACATGCACATGCACATGCACATGCACATGCACATGCACATGCACATGCACATGCACATGCACATGCACATGCACATGCACATGCACATGCACATGCACATGCACATGCACATGCACATGCACATGCACATGCACATGCACATGCACATGCACATGCACATGCACATGCACATGCACATGCACATGCACATGCACATGCACATGCACATGCACATGCACATGCACATGCACATGCACATGCACATGCACATGCACATGCACATGCACATGCACATGCACATGCACATGCACATGCACATGCACATGCACATGCACATGCACATGCACATGCACATGCACATGCACATGCACATGCACATGCTGCATGTGCATGTGCATGTGCATGTGCATGTGCATGTGCATGTGCATGTGCATGTGCATGTGCATGTGCATGTGCATGTGCATGTGCATGTGCATGTGCATGTGCATGTGCATGTGCATGTGCATGTGCATGTGCATGTGCATGTGCATGTGCATGTGCATGTGCATGTGCATGTGCATGTGCATGTGCATGTGCATGTGCATGTGCATGTGCATGTGCATGTGCATGTGCATGTGCATGTGCATGTGCATGTGCATGTGCATGTGCATGTGCATGTGCATGTGCATGTGCATGTGCATGTGCATGTGCATGTGCATGTGCATGTGCATGTGCATGTGCATGTGCATGTGCATGTGCATGTGCATGTGCATGTGCATGTGCATGTGCATGTGCATGTGCATGTGCATGTGCATGTGCATGTGCATGTGCATGTGCATGTGCATGTGCATGTGCATGTGCATGTGCATGTGCATGTGCATGTGCATGTGCATGTGCATGTGCATGTGCATGTGCATGTGCATGTGCATGTGCATGTGCATGTGCATGTGCATGTGCATGTGCATGTGCATGTGCATGTGCATGTGCATGTGCATGTGCATGTGCATGTGCATGTGCATGTGCATGTGCATGTGCATGTGCATGTGCATGTGCATGTGCATGTGCATGTGCATGTGCATGTGCATGTGCATGTGCATGTGCATGTGCATGTGCATGTGCATGTGCATGTGCATGTGCATGTGCATGTGCATGTGCATGTGCATGTGCATGTGCATGTGCATGTGCATGTGCATGTGCATGTGCATGTGCATGTGCATGTGCATGTGCATGTGCATGTGCATGTGCATGTGCATGTGCATGTGCATGTGCATGTGCATGTGCATGTGCATGTGCATGTGCATGTGCATGTGCATGTGCATGTGCATGTGCATGTGCATGTGCATGTGCATGTGCATGTGCATGTGCATGTGCATGTGCATGTGCATGTGCATGTGCATGTGCATGTGCATGTGCATGTGCATGTGCATGTGCATGTGCATGTGCATGTGCATGTGCATGTGCATGTGCATGTGCATGTGCATGTGCATGTGCATGTGCATGTGCATGTGCATGTGCATGTGCATGTGCATGTGCATGTGCATGTGCATGTGCATGTGCATGTGCATGTGCATGTGCATGTGCATGTGCATGTGCATGTGCATGTGCATGTGCATGTGCATGTGCATGTGCATGTGCATGTGCATGTGCATGTGCATGTGCATGTGCATGTGCATGTGCATGTGCATGTGCATGTGCATGTGCATGTGCATGTGCATGTGCATGTGCATGTGCATGTGCATGTGCATGTGCATGTGCATGTGCATGTGCATGTGCATGTGCATGTGCATGTGCATGTGCATGTGCATGTGCATGTGCATGTGCATGTGCATGTGCATGTGCATGTGCATGTGCATGTGCATGTGCATGTGCATGTGCATGTGCATGTGCATGTGCATGTGCATGTGCATGTGCATGTGCATGTGCATGTGCATGTGCATGTGCATGTGCATGTGCATGTGCATGTGCATGTGCATGTGCATGTGCATGTGCATGTGCATGTGCATGTGCATGTGCATGTGCATGTGCATGTGCATGTGCATGTGCATGTGCATGTGCATGTGCATGTGCATGTGCATGTGCATGTGCATGTGCATGTGCATGTGCATGTGCATGTGCATGTGCATGTGCATGTGCATGTGCATGTGCATGTGCATGTGCATGTGCATGTGCATGTGCATGTGCATGTGCATGTGCATGTGCATGTGCATGTGCATGTGCATGTGCATGTGCATGTGCATGTGCATGTGCATGTGCATGTGCATGTGCATGTGCATGTGCATGTGCATGTGCATGTGCATGTGCATGTGCATGTGCATGTGCATGTGCATGTGCATGTGCATGTGCATGTGCATGTGCATGTGCATGTGCATGTGCATGTGCATGTGCATGTGCATGTGCATGTGCATGTGCATGTGCATGTGCATGTGCATGTGCATGTGCATGTGCATGTGCATGTGCATGTGCATGTGCATGTGCATGTGCATGTGCATGTGCATGTGCATGTGCATGTGCATGTGCATGTGCATGTGCATGTGCATGTGCATGTGCATGTGCATGTGCATGTGCATGTGCATGTGCATGTGCATGTGCATGTGCATGTGCATGTGCATGTGCATGTGCATGTGCATGTGCATGTGCATGTGCATGTGCATGTGCATGTGCATGTGCATGTGCATGTGCATGTGCATGTGCATGTGCATGTGCATGTGCATGTGCATGTGCATGTGCATGTGCATGTGCATGTGCATGTGCATGTGCATGTGCATGTGCATGTGCATGTGCATGTGCATGTGCATGTGCATGTGCATGTGCATGTGCATGTGCATGTGCATGTGCATGTGCATGTGCATGTGCATGTGCATGTGCATGTGCATGTGCATGTGCATGTGCATGTGCATGTGCATGTGCATGTGCATGTGCATGTGCATGTGCATGTGCATGTGCATGTGCATGTGCATGTGCATGTGCATGTGCATGTGCATGTGCATGTGCATGTGCATGTGCATGTGCATGTGCATGTGCATGTGCATGTGCATGTGCATGTGCATGTGCATGTGCATGTGCATGTGCATGTGCATGTGCATGTGCATGTGCATGTGCATGTGCATGTGCATGTGCATGTGCATGTGCATGTGCATGTGCATGTGCATGTGCATGTGCATGTGCATGTGCATGTGCATGTGCATGTGCATGTGCATGTGCATGTGCATGTGCATGTGCATGTGCATGTGCATGTGCATGTGCATGTGCATGTGCATGTGCATGTGCATGTGCATGTGCATGTGCATGTGCATGTGCATGTGCATGTGCATGTGCATGTGCATGTGCATGTGCATGTGCATGTGCATGTGCATGTGCATGTGCATGTGCATGTGCATGTGCATGTGCATGTGCATGTGCATGTGCATGTGCATGTGCATGTGCATGTGCATGTGCATGTGCATGTGCATGTGCATGTGCATGTGCATGTGCATGTGCATGTGCATGTGCATGTGCATGTGCATGTGCATGTGCATGTGCATGTGCATGTGCATGTGCATGTGCATGTGCATGTGCATGTGCATGTGCATGTGCATGTGCATGTGCATGTGCATGTGCATGTGCATGTGCATGTGCATGTGCATGTGCATGTGCATGTGCATGTGCATGTGCATGTGCATGTGCATGTGCATGTGCATGTGCATGTGCATGTGCATGTGCATGTGCATGTGCATGTGCATGTGCATGTGCATGTGCATGTGCATGTGCATGTGCATGTGCATGTGCATGTGCATGTGCATGTGCATGTGCATGTGCATGTGCATGTGCATGTGCATGTGCATGTGCATGTGCATGTGCATGTGCATGTGCATGTGCATGTGCATGTGCATGTGCATGTGCATGTGCATGTGCATGTGCATGTGCATGTGCATGTGCATGTGCATGTGCATGTGCATGTGCATGTGCATGTGCATGTGCATGTGCATGTGCATGTGCATGTGCATGTGCATGTGCATGTGCATGTGCATGTGCATGTGCATGTGCATGTGCATGTGCATGTGCATGTGCATGTGCATGTGCATGTGCATGTGCATGTGCATGTGCATGTGCATGTGCATGTGCATGTGCATGTGCATGTGCATGTGCATGTGCATGTGCATGTGCATGTGCATGTGCATGTGCATGTGCATGTGCATGTGCATGTGCATGTGCATGTGCATGTGCATGTGCATGTGCATGTGCATGTGCATGTGCATGTGCATGTGCATGTGCATGTGCATGTGCATGTGCATGTGCATGTGCATGTGCATGTGCATGTGCATGTGCATGTGCATGTGCATGTGCATGTGCATGTGCATGTGCATGTGCATGTGCATGTGCATGTGCATGTGCATGTGCATGTGCATGTGCATGTGCATGTGCATGTGCATGTGCATGTGCATGTGCATGTGCATGTGCATGTGCATGTGCATGTGCATGTGCATGTGCATGTGCATGTGCATGTGCATGTGCATGTGCATGTGCATGTGCATGTGCATGTGCATGTGCATGTGCATGTGCATGTGCATGTGCATGTGCATGTGCATGTGCATGTGCATGTGCATGTGCATGTGCATGTGCATGTGCATGTGCATGTGCATGTGCATGTGCATGTGCATGTGCATGTGCATGTGCATGTGCATGTGCATGTGCATGTGCATGTGCATGTGCATGTGCATGTGCATGTGCATGTGCATGTGCATGTGCATGTGCATGTGCATGTGCATGTGCATGTGCATGTGCATGTGCATGTGCATGTGCATGTGCATGTGCATGTGCATGTGCATGTGCATGTGCATGTGCATGTGCATGTGCATGTGCATGTGCATGTGCATGTGCATGTGCATGTGCATGTGCATGTGCATGTGCATGTGCATGTGCATGTGCATGTGCATGTGCATGTGCATGTGCATGTGCATGTGCATGTGCATGTGCATGTGCATGTGCATGTGCATGTGCATGTGCATGTGCATGTGCATGTGCATGTGCATGTGCATGTGCATGTGCATGTGCATGTGCATGTGCATGTGCATGTGCATGTGCATGTGCATGTGCATGTGCATGTGCATGTGCATGTGCATGTGCATGTGCATGTGCATGTGCATGTGCATGTGCATGTGCATGTGCATGTGCATGTGCATGTGCATGTGCATGTGCATGTGCATGTGCATGTGCATGTGCATGTGCATGTGCATGTGCATGTGCATGTGCATGTGCATGTGCATGTGCATGTGCATGTGCATGTGCATGTGCATGTGCATGTGCATGTGCATGTGCATGTGCATGTGCATGTGCATGTGCATGTGCATGTGCATGTGCATGTGCATGTGCATGTGCATGTGCATGTGCATGTGCATGTGCATGTGCATGTGCATGTGCATGTGCATGTGCATGTGCATGTGCATGTGCATGTGCATGTGCATGTGCATGTGCATGTGCATGTGCATGTGCATGTGCATGTGCATGTGCATGTGCATGTGCATGTGCATGTGCATGTGCATGTGCATGTGCATGTGCATGTGCATGTGCATGTGCATGTGCATGTGCATGTGCATGTGCATGTGCATGTGCATGTGCATGTGCATGTGCATGTGCATGTGCATGTGCATGTGCATGTGCATGTGCATGTGCATGTGCATGTGCATGTGCATGTGCATGTGCATGTGCATGTGCATGTGCATGTGCATGTGCATGTGCATGTGCATGTGCATGTGCATGTGCGCATGTGCATGTGCATGTGCATGTGCATGTGCATGTGCATGTGCATGTGCATGTGCATGTGCATGTGCATGTGCATGTGCATGTGCATGTGCATGTGCATGTGCATGTGCATGTGCATGTGCATGTGCATGTGGCATGTGTATGTGCATGTGCATGTGCATGTGCATGTGCATGTGCATGTGCATGTGCATGTGCATGTGCATGTGCATGTGCATGTGCATGTGCATGTGCATGTGCATGTGCATGTGCATGTGCATATGCATGTGCATGTGCATGTGCATGTGCATGTGCATGTGCATGTGCATGTGCATGTGCATGTGCATGTGCATGTGCATGTGCATGTGCATGTGCATGTGCATGTGCATGTGCATGTGCATGTGCATGTGCATGTGCATGTGCATGTGCATGTGCATGTGCATGTACATGTGCATGTGCATGTGCATGTGCATGTGCATGTACATGTGCATGTGCATGTGCATGTGCATGTGCATGTGCATGTGCATGTGCATGTGCATGTGCATGTGCATGTGCATGTGCATGTGCATGTGCATCTGCTTGTGCATGTGCATGTGCATGTGCATGTGCATGTGCATGTGCATGTGCATGTGCATGTGCATGTGCATGTGCATGTGCATGTGCATGTGCATGTGCATGTGCATGTGCTTGTGCATGTGCATGTGCATGTGCATGTGCATGTGCATGTGCATGTGCATGTGCATGTGCATGTGCATGTGCATGTGCATGTGCATGTGCATGTGCATGTGCATGTGCATGTGCATGTGCATGTGTATGTGCATGTGTATGTGCATGTGCATGTGCATGTGCATTTGTATGTGCATGTGCATGTGCATGTGCATGTGCATGTGCATGTGCATGTGCATGTGCATGTGCATGTGCATGTGCATGTGCATGTGCATGTGCATGTGCATGTGCATGTGCATGTGCATGTGCATGTGCATGTGCATGTGCATGTGCATGTGCATGTGCATGTGCATGTGCATGTGCATGTGCATGTGCATGTGCATGTGCATGTGCATGTGCATGTGCATGTGCATGTGCATGTGCATGTGCATGTGCATGTGCATGTGCATGTGCATGTGCATGTGCATGTGCATGTGCATGTGCATGTGCATGTGCATGTGCATGTGCATGTGCATGTGCATGTGCATGTGCATGTGCATGTGCATGTGCATGTGCATGTGCATGTGCATGTGCATGTGCATGTGCATGTGCATGTGCATGTGCATGTGCATGTGCATGTGCATGTGCATGTGCATGTGCATGTGCATGTGCATGTGCATGTGCATGTGCATGTGCATGTGCATGTGTATGTGCATGTGCATGTGCATGTGCATGTGCATGGGCATGTGCATGTGCATGTGCATGTGCATGTGCATGTGCATGTGCATGTGCATGTGCATGTGCATGTGCATGTGCATGTGTATGTGCATGTGCATGTGCATGTGCATGTGCATGTGCATGTGCATGTGCATGTGCATGTGCATGTGCATGTGCATGTGCATGTGCATGTGCATGTGCATGTGCATGTGCATGTGCATGTGCATGTGCATGTGCATGTGCATGTGCATGTGCATGTGCATGTGCATGTGCATGTGCATGTGCATGTGCATGTGCATGTGCATGTGCATGTGCATGTGCATGTGCATGTGCATGTGCATGTGCATGTGCATGTGCATGTGCATGTGCATGTGCATGTGCATGTGCATGTGCATGTGCATGTGCATGTGCATGTGCATGTGCATGTGCATGTGCATGTGCATGTGCATGTGCATGTGCATGTGCATGTGCATGTGCATGTGCATGTGCATGTGCATGTGTATGTGCATGTGCATGTGCATGTGCATGTGCATGTGCATGTGCATGGGCATGTGCATGTGCATGTGCATGTGCATGTGCATGTGCATGTGCATGTGCATGTGCATGTGCATGTGCATGTGCATGTGCATGTGCATGTGCATGTGCATGTGCATGTGCATGTGCATGTGCATGTGCATGTGCATGTGCATGTGCATGTGTGTGCATGTGCATGTGCATGTGCATGTGCATGTGCATGTGCATGTGCATGTGCATGTGCATGTGCATGTGCATGTGCATGTGCATGTGCATGTGCATGTGCATGTGCATGTGCATGTGCATGTGCATGTGCATGTGCATGTGCATGTGCATGTGCATGTGCATGTGCATGTGCATGTGCATGTGCATGTGCATGTGCATGTGCATGTGCATGTGCATGTGCATGTGCATGTGCATGTGCATGTGCATGTGCATGTGCATGTGCATGTGCATGTGCATGTGCATGTGCATGTGCATGTGCATGTGCATGTGCATGTGCATGTGCATGTGCATGTGCATGTGCATGTGCATGTGCATGTGCATGTGCATGTGCATGCGAATGTGCATGTGCATGTGCATGTGCATGTGCATGTGCATGTGCATGTGCATGTGCATGTGCATGTGCATGTGCATGTGCATGTGCATGTGCATGTGCATGTGCATGTGCATGTGCATGTGCATGTGCATGTGCATGTGCATGTGCATGTGCATGTGCATGTGCATGTGCATGTGCATGTGCATGTGCATGTGCATGTGCATGTGCATGTGCATGTGCATGTGCATGTGCATGTGCATGTGCATGTGCATGTGCATGTGCATGTGCATGTGCATGTGCATGTGCATGTGCATGTGCATGTGCATGTGCATGTGCATGTGCATGTGCATGTGCATGTGCATGTGCATGTGCATGTGCATGTGCATGTGCATGTGCATGTGCATGTGCATGTGCATGTGCATGTGCATGTGCATGTGCATGTGCATGTGCATGTGCATGTGCATGTGCATGTGCATGTGCATGTGCATGTGCATGTGCATGTGCATGTGCATGTGCATGTGCATGTGCATGTGCATGTGCATGTGCATGTGCATGTGCATGTGCATGTGATGGCATGTGCATGTGCATGTGCATGTGCATGTGCATGTGCATGTGCATGTGCATGTGCATATGTGCATGTGCATGTGCATGTGCATGTGCATGTGCATGTGCATGTGCATGTGCATGTGCATGTGCATGTGCATGTGCATGTGCATGTGCATGTGCATGTGCATGTGCATGTGCATGTGCATGTGCATGTGCATGTGCATGTGCATGTGCATGTGCATGTGCATGTGCATGTGCATGTGCATGTGCATGTGCATGTGCATGTGCATGTGCATGTGCATGTGCATGTGCATGTGCATGTGCATGTGCATGTGCATGTGCATGTGCATGTGCATGTGCATGTGCATGTGCTGTGCATGTGCATGTGCATGTGCATGTGCATGTGCATGTGCATGTGCATGTGCATGTGCATGTGCATGTGCATGTGCATGTGCATGTGCATGTGCATGTGCATGTGCATGTGCATGTGCATGTGCATGTGCATGTGCATGTGCATGTGCATGTGCATGTGCATGTGCATGTGCATGTGCATGTGCATGTGCATGTGCATGTGCATGTGCATGTGCATGTGCATGTGCATGTGCATGTGCATGTGCATGTGCATGTGCATGTGCATGTGCATGTGCATGTGCATGTGCATGTGCATGTGCATGTGCATGTGCATGTGCATGTGCATGTGCATGTGCATGTGCATGTGCATGTGCATGTGCATGTGCATGTGCATGTGCATGTGCATGTGCATGTGCATGTGCATGTGCATGTGCATGTGCATGTGCATGTGCATGTGCATGTGCATGTGCATGTGCATGTGCATGTGCATGTGCATGTGCATGTGCATGTGCATGTGCATGTGCATGTGCATGTGCATGTGCATGTGCATGTGCATGTGCATGTGCATGTGCATGTGCATGTGCATGTGCATGTGCATGTGCATGTGCATGTGCATGTGCATGTGCATGTGCATGTGCATGTGCATGTGCATGTGCATGTGCATGTGCATGTGCATGTGCATGTGCATGTGCATGTGCATGTGCATGTGCATGTGCATGTGCATGTGCATGTGCATGTGCATGTGCATGTGCATGTGCATGTGCATGTGCATGTGCATGTGCATGTGCATGTGCATGTGCATGTGCATGTGCATGTGCATGTGCATGTGCATGTGCATGTGCATGTGCATGTGCATGTGCATGTGCATGTGCATGTGCATGTGCATGTGCATGTGCATGTGCATGTGCATGTGCATGTGCATGTGCATGTGCATGTGCATGTGCATGTGCATGTGCATGTGCATGTGCATGTGCATGTGCATGTGCATGTGCATGTGCATGTGCATGTGCATGTGCATGTGCATGTGCATGTGCATGTGCATGTGCATGTGCATGTGCATGTGCATGTGCATGTGCATGTGCATGTGCATGTGCATGTGCATGTGCATGTGCATGTGCATGTGCATGTGCATGTGCATGTGCATGTGCATGTGCATGTGCATGTGCATGTGCATGTGCATGTGCATGTGCATGTGCATGTGCATGTGCATGTGCATGTGCATGTGCATGTGCATGTGCATGTGCATGTGCATGTGCATGTGCATGTGCATGTGCATGTGCATGTGCATGTGCATGTGCATGTGCATGTGCATGTGCATGTGCATGTGCATGTGCATGTGCATGTGCATGTGCATGTGCATGTGCATGTGCATGTGCATGTGCATGTGCATGTGCATGTGCATGTGCATGTGCATGTGCATGTGCATGTGCATGTGCATGTGCATGTGCATGTGCATGTGCATGTGCATGTGCATGTGCATGTGCATGTGCATGTGCATGTGCATGTGCATGTGCATGTGCATGTGCATGTGCATGTGCATGTGCATGTGCATGTGCATGTGCATGTGCATGTGCATGTGCATGTGCATGTGCATGTGCATGTGCATGTGCATGTGCATGTGCATGTGCATGTGCATGTGCATGTGCATGTGCATGTGCATGTGCATGTGCATGTGCATGTGCATGTGCATGTGCATGTGCATGTGCATGTGCATGTGCATGTGCATGTGCATGTGCATGTGCATGTGCATGTGCATGTGCATGTGCATGTGCATGTGCATGTGCATGTGCATGTGCATGTGCATGTGCATGTGCATGTGCATGTGCATGTGCATGTGCATGTGCATGTGCATGTGCATGTGCATGTGCATGTGCATGTGCATGTGCATGTGCATGTGCATGTGCATGTGCATGTGCATGTGCATGTGCATGTGCATGTGCATGTGCATGTGCATGTGCATGTGCATGTGCATGTGCATGTGCATGTGCATGTGCATGTGCATGTGCATGTGCATGTGCATGTGCATGTGCATGTGCATGTGCATGTGCATGTGCATGTGCATGTGCATGTGCATGTGCATGTGCATGTGCATGTGCATGTGCATGTGCATGTGCATGTGCATGTGCATGTGCATGTGCATGTGCATGTGCATGTGCATGTGCATGTGCATGTGCATGTGCATGTGCATGTGCATGTGCATGTGCATGTGCATGTGCATGTGCATGTGCATGTGCATGTGCATGTGCATGTGCATGTGCATGTGCATGTGCATGTGCATGTGCATGTGCATGTGCATGTGCATGTGCATGTGCATGTGCATGTGCATGTGCATGTGCATGTGCATGTGCATGTGCATGTGCATGTGCATGTGCATGTGCATGTGCATGTGCATGTGCATGTGCATGTGCATGTGCATGTGCATGTGCATGTGCATGTGCATGTGCATGTGCATGTGCATGTGCATGTGCATGTGCATGTGCATGTGCATGTGCATGTGCATGTGCATGTGCATGTGCATGTGCATGTGCATGTGCATGTGCATGTGCATGTGCATGTGCATGTGCATGTGCATGTGCATGTGCATGTGCATGTGCATGTGCATGTGCATGTGCATGTGCATGTGCATGTGCATGTGCATGTGCATGTGCATGTGCATGTGCATGTGCATGTGCATGTGCATGTGCATGTGCATGTGCATGTGCATGTGCATGTGCATGTGCATGTGCATGTGCATGTGCATGTGCATGTGCATGTGCATGTGCATGTGCATGTGCATGTGCATGTGCATGTGCATGTGCATGTGCATGTGCATGTGCATGTGCATGTGCATGTGCATGTGCATGTGCATGTGCATGTGCATGTGCATGTGCATGTGCATGTGCATGTGCATGTGCATGTGCATGTGCATGTGCATGTGCATGTGCATGTGCATGTGCATGTGCATGTGCATGTGCATGTGCATGTGCATGTGCATGTGCATGTGCATGTGCATGTGCATGTGCATGTGCATGTGCATGTGCATGTGCATGTGCATGTGCATGTGCATGTGCATGTGCATGTGCATGTGCATGTGCATGTGCATGTGCATGTGCATGTGCATGTGCATGTGCATGTGCATGTGCATGTGCATGTGCATGTGCATGTGCATGTGCATGTGCATGTGCATGTGCATGTGCATGTGCATGTGCATGTGCATGTGCATGTGCATGTGCATGTGCATGTGCATGTGCATGTGCATGTGCATGTGCATGTGCATGTGCATGTGCATGTGCATGTGCATGTGCATGTGCATGTGCATGTGCATGTGCATGTGCATGTGCATGTGCATGTGCATGTGCATGTGCATGTGCATGTGCATGTGCATGTGCATGTGCATGTGCATGTGCATGTGCATGTGCATGTGCATGTGCATGTGCATGTGCATGTGCATGTGCATGTGCATGTGCATGTGCATGTGCATGTGCATGTGCATGTGCATGTGCATGTGCATGTGCATGTGCATGTGCATGTGCATGTGCATGTGCATGTGCATGTGCATGTGCATGTGCATGTGCATGTGCATGTGCATGTGCATGTGCATGTGCATGTGCATGTGCATGTGCATGTGCATGTGCATGTGCATGTGCATGTGCATGTGCATGTGCATGTGCATGTGCATGTGCATGTGCATGTGCATGTGCATGTGCATGTGCATGTGCATGTGCATGTGCATGTGCATGTGCATGTGCATGTGCATGTGCATGTGCATGTGCATGTGCATGTGCATGTGCATGTGCATGTGCATGTGCATGTGCATGTGCATGTGCATGTGCATGTGCATGTGCATGTGCATGTGCATGTGCATGTGCATGTGCATGTGCATGTGCATGTGCATGTGCATGTGCATGTGCATGTGCATGTGCATGTGCATGTGCATGTGCATGTGCATGTGCATGTGCATGTGCATGTGCATGTGCATGTGCATGTGCATGTGCATGTGCATGTGCATGTGCATGTGCATGTGCATGTGCATGTGCATGTGCATGTGCATGTGCATGTGCATGTGCATGTGCATGTGCATGTGCATGTGCATGTGCATGTGCATGTGCATGTGCATGTGCATGTGCATGTGCATGTGCATGTGCATGTGCATGTGCATGTGCATGTGCATGTGCATGTGCATGTGCATGTGCATGTGCATGTGCATGTGCATGTGCATGTGCATGTGCATGTGCATGTGCATGTGCATGTGCATGTGCATGTGCATGTGCATGTGCATGTGCATGTGCATGTGCATGTGCATGTGCATGTGCATGTGCATGTGCATGTGCATGTGCATGTGCATGTGCATGTGCATGTGCATGTGCATGTGCATGTGCATGTGCATGTGCATGTGCATGTGCATGTGCATGTGCATGTGCATGTGCATGTGCATGTGCATGTGCATGTGCATGTGCATGTGCATGTGCATGTGCATGTGCATGTGCATGTGCATGTGCATGTGCATGTGCATGTGCATGTGCATGTGCATGTGCATGTGCATGTGCATGTGCATGTGCATGTGCATGTGCATGTGCATGTGCATGTGCATGTGCATGTGCATGTGCATGTGCATGTGCATGTGCATGTGCATGTGCATGTGCATGTGCATGTGCATGTGCATGTGCATGTGCATGTGCATGTGCATGTGCATGTGCATGTGCATGTGCATGTGCATGTGCATGTGCATGTGCATGTGCATGTGCATGTGCATGTGCATGTGCATGTGCATGTGCATGTGCATGTGCATGTGCATGTGCATGTGCATGTGCATGTGCATGTGCATGTGCATGTGCATGTGCATGTGCATGTGCATGTGCATGTGCATGTGCATGTGCATGTGCATGTGCATGTGCATGTGCATGTGCATGTGCATGTGCATGTGCATGTGCATGTGCATGTGCATGTGCATGTGCATGTGCATGTGCATGTGCATGTGCATGTGCATGTGCATGTGCATGTGCATGTGCATGTGCATGTGCATGTGCATGTGCATGTGCATGTGCATGTGCATGTGCATGTGCATGTGCATGTGCATGTGCATGTGCATGTGCATGTGCATGTGCATGTGCATGTGCATGTGCATGTGCATGTGCATGTGCATGTGCATGTGCATGTGCATGTGCATGTGCATGTGCATGTGCATGTGCATGTGCATGTGCATGTGCATGTGCATGTGCATGTGCATGTGCATGTGCATGTGCATGTGCATGTGCATGTGCATGTGCATGTGTGCATGGCATGTGCATGTGCATGTGCATGTGCATGTGCATGTGCATGTGCATGTGCATGTGCATGTGCATGTGCATGTGCATGTGCATGTGCATGTGCATGTGCATGTGCATGTGCATGTGCATGTGCATGTGCATGTGCATGTGCATGTGCATGTGCATGTGCATGTGCATGTGCATGTGCATGTGCATGTGCATGTGCATGTGCATGTGCATGTGCATGTGCATGTGCATGTGCATGTGCATGTGCATGTGCATGTGCATGTGCATGTGCATGTGCATGTGCATGTGCATGTGCATGTGCATGTGCATGTGCATGTGCATGTGCATGTGCATGTGCATGTGCATGTGCATGTGCATGTGCATGTGCATGTGCATGTGCATGTGCATGTGCATGTGCATGTGCATGTGCATGTGCATGTGCATGTGCATGTGCATGTGCATGTGCATGTGCATGTGCATGTGCATGTGCATGTGCATGTGCATGTGCATGTGCATGTGCATGTGCATGTGCATGTGCATGTGCATGTGCATGTGCATGTGCATGTGCATGTGCATGTGCATGTGCATGTGCATGTGCATGTGCATGTGCATGTGCATGTGCATGTGCATGTGCATGTGCATGTGCATGTGCATGTGCATGTGCATGTGCATGTGCATGTGCATGTGCATGTGCATGTGCATGTGCATGTGCATGTGCATGTGCATGTGCATGTGCATGTGCATGTGCATGTGCATGTGCATGTGCATGTGCATGTGCATGTGCATGTGCATGTGCATGTGCATGTGCATGTGCATGTGCATGTGCATGTGCATGTGCATGTGCATGTGCATGTGCATGTGCATGTGCATGTGCATGTGCATGTGCATGTGCATGTGCATGTGCATGTGCATGTGCATGTGCATGTGCATGTGCATGTGCATGTGCATGTGCATGTGCATGTGCATGTGCATGTGCATGTGCATGTGCATGTGCATGTGCATGTGCATGTGCATGTGCATGTGCATGTGCATGTGCATGTGCATGTGCATGTGCATGTGCATGTGCATGTGCATGTGCATGTGCATGTGCATGTGCATGTGCATGTGCATGTGCATGTGCATGTGCATGTGCATGTGCATGTGCATGTGCATGTGCATGTGCATGTGCATGTGCATGTGCATGTGCATGTGCATGTGCATGTGCATGTGCATGTGCATGTGCATGTGCATGTGCATGTGCATGTGCATGTGCATGTGCATGTGCATGTGGCATGTGCATGTGCATGTGCATGTGCATGTGCATGTGCATGTGCATGTGCATGTGCATGTGCATGTGCATGTGCATGTGGCATGTGCATGTGCATGTGCATGTGCATGTGCATGTGCATGTGCAGGTGCATGTGATGTGCATGTGCATGTGCATGTGCATGTGCATGTGCATGTGCATGTGCATGTGCATGTGCATGTGCATGTGCATGTGCATGTGCATGTGCATGTGCATGTGCATGTGCATGTGCATGTGCATGTGCATGTGCATGTGCATGTGCATGTGCATGTGCATGTGCATGTGCATGTGCATGTGCATGTGCATGTGCATGATGCATGTGCATGTGCATGTGCATGTGCATGTGCAGGTGCATGTGCATGTGCATGTGCATGTGCATGTGCATGTGCATGTGCATGTGCATGTGCATGTGCATGTGCATGTGCATGTGCATGTGCATGTGCATGTGCATGTGCATGTGCATGTGCATGTGCATGTGCATGTGCATGTGCATGTGCATGTGCATGTGCATGTGCATGTGCATGTGCATGTGCATGTGCATGTGCATGTGCATGTGCATGTGCATGTGCATGTGCATGTGCATGTGCATGTGCATGTGCATGTGCATGTGCATGTGCATGTGCATGTGCATGTGCATGTGCATGTGCATGTGCATGTGCATGTGCATGTGCATGTGCATGTGCATGTGCATGTGCATGTGCATGTGCATGTGCATGTGCATGTGCATGTGCATGTGCATGTGCATGTGCATGTGCATGTGCATGTGCATGTGCATGTGCATGTGCATGTGCATGTGCATGTGCATGTGCATGTGCATGTGCATGTGCATGTGCATGTGCATGTGCATGTGCATGTGCATGTGCATGTGCATGTGCATGTGCATGTGCATGTGCATGTGCATGTGCATGTGCATGTGCATGTGCATGTGCATGTGCATGTGCATGTGCATGTGCATGTGCATGTGCATGTGCATGTGCATGTGCATGTGCATGTGCATGTGCATGTGCATGTGCATGTGCATGTGCATGTGCATGTGCATGTGCATGTGCATGTGCATGTGCATGTGCATGTGCATGTGCATGTGCATGTGCATGTGCATGTGCATGTGCATGTGCATGTGCATGTGCATGTGCATGTGCATGTGCATGTGCATGTGCATGTGCATGTGCATGTGCATGTGCATGTGCATGTGCATGTGCATGTGCATGTGCATGTGCATGTGCATGTGCATGTGCATGTGCATGTGCATGTGCATGTGCATGTGCATGTGCATGTGCATGTGCATGTGCATGTGCATGTGCATGTGCATGTGCATGTGCATGTGCATGTGCATGTGCATGTGCATGTGCATGTGCATGTGCATGTGCATGTGCATGTGCATGTGCATGTGCATGTGCATGTGCATGTGCATGTGCATGTGCATGTGCATGTGCATGTGCATGTGCATGTGCATGTGCATGTGCATGTGCATGTGCATGTGCATGTGCATGTGCATGTGCATGTGCATGTGCATGTGCATGTGCATGTGCATGTGCATGTGCATGTGCATGTGCATGTGCATGTGCATGTGCATGTGCATGTGCATGTGCATGTGCATGTGCATGTGCATGTGCATGTGCATGTGCATGTGCATGTGCATGTGCATGTGCATGTGCATGTGCATGTGCATGTGCATGTGCATGTGCATGTGCATGTGCATGTGCATGTGCATGTGCATGTGCATGTGCATGTGCATGTGCATGTGCATGTGCATGTGCATGTGCATGTGCATGTGCATGTGCATGTGCATGTGCATGTGCATGTGCATGTGCATGTGCATGTGCATGTGCATGTGCATGTGCATGTGCATGTGCATGTGCATGTGCATGTGCATGTGCATGTGCATGTGCATGTGCATGTGCATGTGCATGTGCATGTGCATGTGCATGTGCATGTGCATGTGCATGTGCATGTGCATGTGCATGTGCATGTGCATGTGCATGTGCATGTGCATGTGCATGTGCATGTGCATGTGCATGTGCATGTGCATGTGCATGTGCATGTGCATGTGCATGTGCATGTGCATGTGCATGTGCATGTGCATGTGCATGTGCATGTGCATGTGCATGTGCATGTGCATGTGCATGTGCATGTGCATGTGCATGTGCATGTGCATGTGCATGTGCATGTGCATGTGCATGTGCATGTGCATGTGCATGTGCATGTGCATGTGCATGTGCATGTGCATGTGCATGTGCATGTGCATGTGCATGTGCATGTGCATGTGCATGTGCATGTGCATGTGCATGTGCATGTGCATGTGCATGTGCATGTGCATGTGCATGTGCATGTGCATGTGCATGTGCATGTGCATGTGCATGTGCATGTGCATGTGCATGTGCATGTGCATGTGCATGTGCATGTGCATGTGCATGTGCATGTGCATGTGCATGTGCATGTGCATGTGCATGTGCATGTGCATGTGCATGTGCATGTGCATGTGCATGTGCATGTGCATGTGCATGTGCATGTGCATGTGCATGTGCATGTGCATGTGCATGTGCATGTGCATGTGCATGTGCATGTGCATGTGCATGTGCATGTGCATGTGCATGTGCATGTGCATGTGCATGTGCATGTGCATGTGCATGTGCATGTGCATGTGCATGTGCATGTGCATGTGCATGTGCATGTGCATGTGCATGTGCATGTGCATGTGCATGTGCATGTGCATGTGCATGTGCATGTGCATGTGCATGTGCATGTGCATGTGCATGTGCATGTGCATGTGCATGTGCATGTGCATGTGCATGTGCATGTGCATGTGCATGTGCATGTGCATGTGCATGTGCATGTGCATGTGCATGTGCATGTGCATGTGCATGTGCATGTGCATGTGCATGTGCATGTGCATGTGCATGTGCATGTGCATGTGCATGTGCATGTGCATGTGCATGTGCATGTGCATGTGCATGTGCATGTGCATGTGCATGTGCATGTGCATGTGCATGTGCATGTGCATGTGCATGTGCATGTGCATGTGCATGTGCATGTGCATGTGCATGTGCATGTGCATGTGCATGTGCATGTGCATGTGCATGTGCATGTGCATGTGCATGTGCATGTGCATGTGCATGTGCATGTGCATGTGCATGTGCATGTGCATGTGCATGTGCATGTGCATGTGCATGTGCATGTGCATGTGCATGTGCATGTGCATGTGCATGTGCATGTGCATGTGCATGTGCATGTGCATGTGCATGTGCATGTGCATGTGCATGTGCATGTGCATGTGCATGTGCATGTGCATGTGCATGTGCATGTGCATGTGCATGTGCATGTGCATGTGCATGTGCATGTGCATGTGCATGTGCATGTGCATGTGCATGTGCATGTGCATGTGCATGTGCATGTGCATGTGCATGTGCATGTGCATGTGCATGTGCATGTGCATGTGCATGTGCATGTGCATGTGCATGTGCATGTGCATGTGCATGTGCATGTGCATGTGCATGTGCATGTGCATGTGCATGTGCATGTGCATGTGCATGTGCATGTGCATGTGCATGTGCATGTGCATGTGCATGTGCATGTGCATGTGCATGTGCATGTGCATGTGCATGTGCATGTGCATGTGCATGTGCATGTGCATGTGCATGTGCATGTGCATGTGCATGTGCATGTGCATGTGCATGTGCATGTGCATGTGCATGTGCATGTGCATGTGCATGTGCATGTGCATGTGCATGTGCATGTGCATGTGCATGTGCATGTGCATGTGCATGTGCATGTGCATGTGCATGTGCATGTGCATGTGCATGTGCATGTGCATGTGCATGTGCATGTGCATGTGCATGTGCATGTGCATGTGCATGTGCATGTGCATGTGCATGTGCATGTGCATGTGCATGTGCATGTGCATGTGCATGTGCATGTGCATGTGCATGTGCATGTGCATGTGCATGTGCATGTGCATGTGCATGTGCATGTGCATGTGCATGTGCATGTGCATGTGCATGTGCATGTGCATGTGCATGTGCATGTGCATGTGCATGTGCATGTGCATGTGCATGTGCATGTGCATGTGCATGTGCATGTGCATGTGCATGTGCATGTGCATGTGCATGTGCATGTGCATGTGCATGTGCATGTGCATGTGCATGTGCATGTGCATGTGCATGTGCATGTGCATGTGCATGTGCATGTGCATGTGCATGTGCATGTGCATGTGCATGTGCATGTGCATGTGCATGTGCATGTGCATGTGCATGTGCATGTGCATGTGCATGTGCATGTGCATGTGCATGTGCATGTGCATGTGCATGTGCATGTGCATGTGCATGTGCATGTGCATGTGCATGTGCATGTGCATGTGCATGTGCATGTGCATGTGCATGTGCATGTGCATGTGCATGTGCATGTGCATGTGCATGTGCATGTGCATGTGCATGTGCATGTGCATGTGCATGTGCATGTGCATGTGCATGTGCATGTGCATGTGCATGTGCATGTGCATGTGCATGTGCATGTGCATGTGCATGTGCATGTGCATGTGCATGTGCATGTGCATGTGCATGTGCATGTGCATGTGCATGTGCATGTGCATGTGCATGTGCATGTGCATGTGCATGTGCATGTGCATGTGCATGTGCATGTGCATGTGCATGTGCATGTGCATGTGCATGTGCATGTGCATGTGCATGTGCATGTGCATGTGCATGTGCATGTGCATGTGCATGTGCATGTGCATGTGCATGTGCATGTGCATGTGCATGTGCATGTGCATGTGCATGTGCATGTGCATGTGCATGTGCATGTGCATGTGCATGTGCATGTGCATGTGCATGTGCATGTGCATGTGCATGTGCATGTGCATGTGCATGTGCATGTGCATGTGCATGTGCATGTGCATGTGCATGTGCATGTGCATGTGCATGTGCATGTGCATGTGCATGTGCATGTGCATGTGCATGTGCATGTGCATGTGCATGTGCATGTGCATGTGCATGTGCATGTGCATGTGCATGTGCATGTGCATGTGCATGTGCATGTGCATGTGCATGTGCATGTGCATGTGCATGTGCATGTGCATGTGCATGTGCATGTGCATGTGCATGTGCATGTGCATGTGCATGTGCATGTGCATGTGCATGTGCATGTGCATGTGCATGTGCATGTGCATGTGCATGTGCATGTGCATGTGCATGTGCATGTGCATGTGCATGTGCATGTGCATGTGCATGTGCATGTGCATGTGCATGTGCATGTGCATGTGCATGTGCATGTGCATGTGCATGTGCATGTGCATGTGCATGTGCATGTGCATGTGCATGTGCATGTGCATGTGCATGTGCATGTGCATGTGCATGTGCATGTGCATGTGCATGTGCATGTGCATGTGCATGTGCATGTGCATGTGCATGTGCATGTGCATGTGCATGTGCATGTGCATGTGCATGTGCATGTGCATGTGCATGTGCATGTGCATGTGCATGTGCATGTGCATGTGCATGTGCATGTGCATGTGCATGTGCATGTGCATGTGCATGTGCATGTGCATGTGCATGTGCATGTGCATGTGCATGTGCATGTGCATGTGCATGTGCATGTGCATGTGCATGTGCATGTGCATGTGCATGTGCATGTGCATGTGCATGTGCATGTGCATGTGCATGTGCATGTGCATGTGCATGTGCATGTGCATGTGCATGTGCATGTGCATGTGCATGTGCATGTGCATGTGCATGTGCATGTGCATGTGCATGTGCATGTGCATGTGCATGTGCATGTGCATGTGCATGTGCATGTGCATGTGCATGTGCATGTGCATGTGCATGTGCATGTGCATGTGCATGTGCATGTGCATGTGCATGTGCATGTGCATGTGCATGTGCATGTGCATGTGCATGTGCATGTGCATGTGCATGTGCATGTGCATGTGCATGTGCATGTGCATGTGCATGTGCATGTGCATGTGCATGTGCATGTGCATGTGCATGTGCATGTGCATGTGCATGTGCATGTGCATGTGCATGTGCATGTGCATGTGCATGTGCATGTGCATGTGCATGTGCATGTGCATGTGCATGTGCATGTGCATGTGCATGTGCATGTGCATGTGCATGTGCATGTGCATGTGCATGTGCATGTGCATGTGCATGTGCATGTGCATGTGCATGTGCATGTGCATGTGCATGTGCATGTGCATGTGCATGTGCATGTGCATGTGCATGTGCATGTGCATGTGCATGTGCATGTGCATGTGCATGTGCATGTGCATGTGCATGTGCATGTGCATGTGCATGTGCATGTGCATGTGCATGTGCATGTGCATGTGCATGTGCATGTGCATGTGCATGTGCATGTGCATGTGCATGTGCATGTGCATGTGCATGTGCATGTGCATGTGCATGTGCATGTGCATGTGCATGTGCATGTGCATGTGCATGTGCATGTGCATGTGCATGTGCATGTGCATGTGCATGTGCATGTGCATGTGCATGTGCATGTGCATGTGCATGTGCATGTGCATGTGCATGTGCATGTGCATGTGCATGTGCATGTGCATGTGCATGTGCATGTGCATGTGCATGTGCATGTGCATGTGCATGTGCATGTGCATGTGCATGTGCATGTGCATGTGCATGTGCATGTGCATGTGCATGTGCATGTGCATGTGCATGTGCATGTGCATGTGCATGTGCATGTGCATGTGCATGTGCATGTGCATGTGCATGTGCATGTGCATGTGCATGTGCATGTGCATGTGCATGTGCATGTGCATGTGCATGTGCATGTGCATGTGCATGTGCATGTGCATGTGCATGTGCATGTGCATGTGCATGTGCATGTGCATGTGCATGTGCATGTGCATGTGCATGTGCATGTGCATGTGCATGTGCATGTGCATGTGCATGTGCATGTGCATGTGCATGTGCATGTGCATGTGCATGTGCATGTGCATGTGCATGTGCATGTGCATGTGCATGTGCATGTGCATGTGCATGTGCATGTGCATGTGCATGTGCATGTGCATGTGCATGTGCATGTGCATGTGCATGTGCATGTGCATGTGCATGTGCATGTGCATGTGCATGTGCATGTGCATGTGCATGTGCATGTGCATGTGCATGTGCATGTGCATGTGCATGTGCATGTGCATGTGCATGTGCATGTGCATGTGCATGTGCATGTGCATGTGCATGTGCATGTGCATGTGCATGTGCATGTGCATGTGCATGTGCATGTGCATGTGCATGTGCATGTGCATGTGCATGTGCATGTGCATGTGCATGTGCATGTGCATGTGCATGTGCATGTGCATGTGCATGTGCATGTGCATGTGCATGTGCATGTGCATGTGCATGTGCATGTGCATGTGCATGTGCATGTGCATGTGCATGTGCATGTGCATGTGCATGTGCATGTGCATGTGCATGTGCATGTGCATGTGCATGTGCATGTGCATGTGCATGTGCATGTGCATGTGCATGTGCATGTGCATGTGCATGTGCATGTGCATGTGCATGTGCATGTGCATGTGCATGTGCATGTGCATGTGCATGTGCATGTGCATGTGCATGTGCATGTGCATGTGCATGTGCATGTGCATGTGCATGTGCATGTGCACAGTGCACATGCACATGCACATGCACATGCACATGCACATGCACATGCACATGCACATGCACATGCACATGCACATGCACATGCACATGCACATGCACATGCACATGCACATGCACATGCACATGCACATGCACATGCACATGCACATGCACATGCACATGCACATGCACATGCACATGCACATGCACATGCACATGCACATGCACATGCACATGCACATGCACATGCACATGCACATGCACATGCACATGCACATGCACATGCACATGCACATGCACATGCACATGCACATGCACATGCACATGCACATGCACATGCACATGCACATGCACATGCACATGCACATGCACATGCACATGCACATGCACATGCACATGCACATGCACATGCACATGCACATGCACATGCACATGCACATGCACATGCACATGCACATGCACATGCACATGCACATGCACATGCACATGCACATGCACATGCACATGCACATGCACATGCACATGCACATGCACATGCACATGCACATGCACATGCACATGCACATGCACATGCACATGCACATGCACATGCACATGCACATGCACATGCACATGCACATGCACATGCACATGCACATGCACATGCACATGCACATGCACATGCACATGCACATGCACATGCACATGCACATGCACATGCACATGCACATGCACATGCACATGCACATGCACATGCACATGCACATGCACATGCACATGCACATGCACATGCACATGCACATGCACATGCACATGCACATGCACATGCACATGCACATGCACATGCACATGCACATGCACATGCACATGCACATGCACATGCACATGCACATGCACATGCACATGCACATGCACATGCACATGCACATGCACATGCACATGCACATGCACATGCACATGCACATGCACATGCACATGCACATGCACATGCACATGCACATGCACATGCACATGCACATGCACATGCACATGCACATGCACATGCACATGCACATGCACATGCACATGCACATGCACATGCACATGCACATGCACATGCACATGCACATGCACATGCACATGCACATGCACATGCACATGCACATGCACATGCACATGCACATGCACATGCACATGCACATGCACATGCACATGCACATGCACATGCACATGCACATGCACATGCACATGCACATGCACATGCACATGCACATGCACATGCACATGCACATGCACATGCACATGCACATGCACATGCACATGCACATGCACATGCACATGCACATGCACATGCACATGCACATGCACATGCACATGCACATGCACATGCACATGCACATGCACATGCACATGCACATGCACATGCACATGCACATGCACATGCACATGCACATGCACATGCACATGCACATGCACATGCACATGCACATGCACATGCACATGCACATGCACATGCACATGCACATGCACATGCACATGCACATGCACATGCACATGCACATGCACATGCACATGCACATGCACATGCACATGCACATGCACATGCACATGCACATGCACATGCACATGCACATGCACATGCACATGCACATGCACATGCACATGCACATGCACATGCACATGCACATGCACATGCACATGCACATGCACATGCACATGCACATGCACATGCACATGCACATGCACATGCACATGCACATGCACATGCACATGCACATGCACATGCACATGCACATGCACATGCACATGCACATGCACATGCACATGCACATGCACATGCACATGCACATGCACATGCACATGCACATGCACATGCACATGCACATGCACATGCACATGCACATGCACATGCACATGCACATGCACATGCACATGCACATGCACATGCACATGCACATGCACATGCACATGCACATGCACATGCACATGCACATGCACATGCACATGCACATGCACATGCACATGCACATGCACATGCACATGCACATGCACATGCACATGCACATGCACATGCACATGCACATGCACATGCACATGCACATGCACATGCACATGCACATGCACATGCACATGCACATGCACATGCACATGCACATGCACATGCACATGCACATGCACATGCACATGCACATGCACATGCACATGCACATGCACATGCACATGCACATGCACATGCACATGCACATGCACATGCACATGCACATGCACATGCACATGCACATGCACATGCACATGCACATGCACATGCACATGCACATGCACATGCACATGCACATGCACATGCACATGCACATGCACATGCACATGCACATGCACATGCACATGCACATGCACATGCACATGCACATGCACATGCACATGCACATGCACATGCACATGCACATGCACATGCACATGCACATGCACATGCACATGCACATGCACATGCACATGCACATGCACATGCACATGCACATGCACATGCACATGCACATGCACATGCACATGCACATGCACATGCACATGCACATGCACATGCACATGCACATGCACATGCACATGCACATGCACATGCACATGCACATGCACATGCACATGCACATGCACATGCACATGCACATGCACATGCACATGCACATGCACATGCACATGCACATGCACATGCACATGCACATGCACATGCACATGCACATGCACATGCACATGCACATGCACATGCACATGCACATGCACATGCACATGCACATGCACATGCACATGCACATGCACATGCACATGCACATGCACATGCACATGCACATGCACATGCACATGCACATGCACATGCACATGCACATGCACATGCACATGCACATGCACATGCACATGCACATGCACATGCACATGCACATGCACATGCACATGCACATGCACATGCACATGCACATGCACATGCACATGCACATGCACATGCACATGCACATGCACATGCACATGCACATGCACATGCACATGCACATGCACATGCACATGCACATGCACATGCACATGCACATGCACATGCACATGCACATGCACATGCACATGCACATGCACATGCACATGCACATGCACATGCACATGCACATGCACATGCACATGCACATGCACATGCACATGCACATGCACATGCACATGCACATGCACATGCACATGCACATGCACATGCACATGCACATGCACATGCACATGCACATGCACATGCACATGCACATGCACATGCACATGCACATGCACATGCACATGCACATGCACATGCACATGCACATGCACATGCACATGCACATGCACATGCACATGCACATGCACATGCACATGCACATGCACATGCACATGCACATGCACATGCACATGCACATGCACATGCACATGCACATGCACATGCACATGCACATGCACATGCACATGCACATGCACATGCACATGCACATGCACATGCACATGCACATGCACATGCACATGCACATGCACATGCACATGCACATGCACATGCACATGCACATGCACATGCACATGCACATGCACATGCACATGCACATGCACATGCACATGCACATGCACATGCACATGCACATGCACATGCACATGCACATGCACATGCACATGCACATGCACATGCACATGCACATGCACATGCACATGCACATGCACATGCACATGCACATGCACATGCACATGCACATGCACATGCACATGCACATGCACATGCACATGCACATGCACATGCACATGCACATGCACATGCACATGCACATGCACATGCACATGCACATGCACATGCACATGCACATGCACATGCACATGCACATGCACATGCACATGCACATGCACATGCACATGCACATGCACATGCACATGCACATGCACATGCACATGCACATGCACATGCACATGCACATGCACATGCACATGCACATGCACATGCACATGCACATGCACATGCACATGCACATGCACATGCACATGCACATGCACATGCACATGCACATGCACATGCACATGCACATGCACATGCACATGCACATGCACATGCACATGCACATGCACATGCACATGCACATGCACATGCACATGCACATGCACATGCACATGCACATGCACATGCACATGCACATGCACATGCACATGCACATGCACATGCACATGCACATGCACATGCACATGCACATGCACATGCACATGCACATGCACATGCACATGCACATGCACATGCACATGCACATGCACATGCACATGCACATGCACATGCACATGCACATGCACATGCACATGCACATGCACATGCACATGCACATGCACATGCACATGCACATGCACATGCACATGCACATGCACATGCACATGCACATGCACATGCACATGCACATGCACATGCACATGCACATGCACATGCACATGCACATGCACATGCACATGCACATGCACATGCACATGCACATGCACATGCACATGCACATGCACATGCACATGCACATGCACATGCACATGCACATGCACATGCACATGCACATGCACATGCACATGCACATGCACATGCACATGCACATGCACATGCACATGCACATGCACATGCACATGCACATGCACATGCACATGCACATGCACATGCACATGCACATGCACATGCACATGCACATGCACATGCACATGCACATGCACATGCACATGCACATGCACATGCACATGCACATGCACATGCACATGCACATGCACATGCACATGCACATGCACATGCACATGCACATGCACATGCACATGCACATGCACATGCACATGCACATGCACATGCACATGCACATGCACATGCACATGCACATGCACATGCACATGCACATGCACATGCACATGCACATGCACATGCACATGCACATGCACATGCACATGCACATGCACATGCACATGCACATGCACATGCACATGCACATGCACATGCACATGCACATGCACATGCACATGCACATGCACATGCACATGCACATGCACATGCACATGCACATGCACATGCACATGCACATGCACATGCACATGCACATGCACATGCACATGCACATGCACATGCACATGCACATGCACATGCACATGCACATGCACATGCACATGCACATGCACATGCACATGCACATGCACATGCACATGCACATGCACATGCACATGCACATGCACATGCACATGCACATGCACATGCACATGCACATGCACATGCACATGCACATGCACATGCACATGCACATGCACATGCACATGCACATGCACATGCACATGCACATGCACATGCACATGCACATGCACATGCACATGCACATGCACATGCACATGCACATGCACATGCACATGCACATGCACATGCACATGCACATGCACATGCACATGCACATGCACATGCACATGCACATGCACATGCACATGCACATGCACATGCACATGCACATGCACATGCACATGCACATGCACATGCACATGCACATGCACATGCACATGCACATGCACATGCACATGCACATGCACATGCACATGCACATGCACATGCACATGCACATGCACATGCACATGCACATGCACATGCACATGCACATGCACATGCACATGCACATGCACATGCACATGCACATGCACATGCACATGCACATGCACATGCACATGCACATGCACATGCACATGCACATGCACATGCACATGCACATGCACATGCACATGCACATGCACATGCACATGCACATGCACATGCACATGCACATGCACATGCACATGCACATGCACATGCACATGCACATGCACATGCACATGCACATGCACATGCACATGCACATGCACATGCACATGCACATGCACATGCACATGCACATGCACATGCACATGCACATGCACATGCACATGCACATGCACATGCACATGCACATGCACATGCACATGCACATGCACATGCACATGCACATGCACATGCACATGCACATGCACATGCACATGCACATGCACATGCACATGCACATGCACATGCACATGCACATGCACATGCACATGCACATGCACATGCACATGCACATGCACATGCACATGCACATGCACATGCACATGCACATGCACATGCACATGCACATGCACATGCACATGCACATGCACATGCACATGCACATGCACATGCACATGCACATGCACATGCACATGCACATGCACATGCACATGCACATGCACATGCACATGCACATGCACATGCACATGCACATGCACATGCACATGCACATGCACATGCACATGCACATGCACATGCACATGCACATGCACATGCACATGCACATGCACATGCACATGCACATGCACATGCACATGCACATGCACATGCACATGCACATGCACATGCACATGCACATGCACATGCACATGCACATGCACATGCACATGCACATGCACATGCACATGCACATGCACATGCACATGCACATGCACATGCACATGCACATGCACATGCACATGCACATGCACATGCACATGCACATGCACATGCACATGCACATGCACATGCACATGCACATGCACATGCACATGCACATGCACATGCACATGCACATGCACATGCACATGCACATGCACATGCACATGCACATGCACATGCACATGCACATGCACATGCACATGCACATGCACATGCACATGCACATGCACATGCACATGCACATGCACATGCACATGCACATGCACATGCACATGCACATGCACATGCACATGCACATGCACATGCACATGCACATGCACATGCACATGCACATGCACATGCACATGCACATGCACATGCACATGCACATGCACATGCACATGCACATGCACATGCACATGCACATGCACATGCACATGCACATGCACATGCACATGCACATGCACATGCACATGCACATGCACATGCACATGCACATGCACATGCACATGCACATGCACATGCACATGCACATGCACATGCACATGCACATGCACATGCACATGCACATGCACATGCACATGCACATGCACATGCACATGCACATGCACATGCACATGCACATGCACATGCACATGCACATGCACATGCACATGCACATGCACATGCACATGCACATGCACATGCACATGCACATGCACATGCACATGCACATGCACATGCACATGCACATGCACATGCACATGCACATGCACATGCACATGCACATGCACATGCACATGCACATGCACATGCACATGCACATGCACATGCACATGCACATGCACATGCACATGCACATGCACATGCACATGCACATGCACATGCACATGCACATGCACATGCACATGCACATGCACATGCACATGCACATGCACATGCACATGCACATGCACATGCACATGCACATGCACATGCACATGCACATGCACATGCACATGCACATGCACATGCACATGCACATGCACATGCACATGCACATGCACATGCACATGCACATGCACATGCACATGCACATGCACATGCACATGCACATGCACATGCACATGCACATGCACATGCACATGCACATGCACATGCACATGCACATGCACATGCACATGCACATGCACATGCACATGCACATGCACATGCACATGCACATGCACATGCACATGCACATGCACATGCACATGCACATGCACATGCACATGCACATGCACATGCACATGCACATGCACATGCACATGCACATGCACATGCACATGCACATGCACATGCACATGCACATGCACATGCACATGCACATGCACATGCACATGCACATGCACATGCACATGCACATGCACATGCACATGCACATGCACATGCACATGCACATGCACATGCACATGCACATGCACATGCACATGCACATGCACATGCACATGCACATGCACATGCACATGCACATGCACATGCACATGCACATGCACATGCACATGCACATGCACATGCACATGCACATGCACATGCACATGCACATGCACATGCACATGCACATGCACATGCACATGCACATGCACATGCACATGCACATGCACATGCACATGCACATGCACATGCACATGCACATGCACATGCACATGCACATGCACATGCACATGCACATGCACATGCACATGCACATGCACATGCACATGCACATGCACATGCACATGCACATGCACATGCACATGCACATGCACATGCACATGCACATGCACATGCACATGCACATGCACATGCACATGCACATGCACATGCACATGCACATGCACATGCACATGCACATGCACATGCACATGCACATGCACATGCACATGCACATGCACATGCACATGCACATGCACATGCACATGCACATGCACATGCACATGCACATGCACATGCACATCAGCACATGCACATGCACATGCACATGCACATGCACATGCACATGCACATGCACATGCACATGCACATGCACATGCACATGCACATGCACATGCACATGCACATGCACATGCACATGCACATGCACATGCACATGCACATGCACATGCACATGCACATGCACATGCACATGCACATGCACATGCACATGCACATGCACATGCACATGCACATGCACATGCACATGCACATGCACATGCACATGCACATGCACATGCACATGCACATGCACATGCACATGCACATGCACATGCACATGCACATGCACATGCACATGCACATGCACATGCACATGCACATGCACATGCACATGCACATGCACATGCACATGCACATGCACATGCACATGCACATGCACATGCACATGCACATGCACATGCACATGCACATGCACATGCACATGCACATGCACATGCACATGCACATGCACATGCACATGCACATGCACATGCACATGCACATGCACATGCACATGCACATGCACATGCACATGCACATGCACATGCACATGCACATGCACATGCACATGCACATGCACATGCACATGCACATGCACATGCACATGCACATGCACATGCACATGCACATGCACATGCACATGCACATGCACATGCACATGCACATGCACATGCACATGCACATGCACATGCACATGCACATGCACATGCACATGCACATGCACATGCACATGCACATGCACATGCACATGCACATGCACATGCACATGCACATGCACATGCACATGCACATGCACATGCACATGCACATGCACATGCACATGCACATGCACATGCACATGCACATGCACATGCACATGCACATGCACATGCACATGCACATGCACATGCACATGCACATGCACATGCACATGCACATGCACATGCACATGCACATGCACATGCACATGCACATGCACATGCACATGCACATGCACATGCACATGCACATGCACATGCACATGCACATGCACATGCACATGCACATGCACATGCACATGCACATGCACATGCACATGCACATGCACATGCACATGCACATGCACATGCACATGCACATGCACATGCACATGCACATGCACATGCACATGCACATGCACATGCACATGCACATGCACATGCACATGCACATGCACATGCACATGCACATGCACATGCACATGCACATGCACATGCACATGCACATGCACATGCACATGCACATGCACATGCACATGCACATGCACATGCACATGCACATGCACATGCACATGCACATGCACATGCACATGCACATGCACATGCACATGCACATGCACATGCACATGCACATGCACATGCACATGCACATGCACATGCACATGCACATGCACATGCACATGCACATGCACATGCACATGCACATGCACATGCACATGCACATGCACATGCACATGCACATGCACATGCACATGCACATGCACATGCACATGCACATGCACATGCACATGCACATGCACATGCACATGCACATGCACATGCACATGCACATGCACATGCACATGCACATGCACATGCACATGCACATGCACATGCACATGCACATGCACATGCACATGCACATGCACATGCACATGCACATGCACATGCACATGCACATGCACATGCACATGCACATGCACATGCACATGCACATGCACATGCACATGCACATGCACATGCACATGCACATGCACATGCACATGCACATGCACATGCACATGCACATGCACATGCACATGCACATGCACATGCACATGCACATGCACATGCACATGCACATGCACATGCACATGCACATGCACATGCACATGCACATGCACATGCACATGCACATGCACATGCACATGCACATGCACATGCACATGCACATGCACATGCACATGCACATGCACATGCACATGCACATGCACATGCACATGCACATGCACATGCACATGCACATGCACATGCACATGCACATGCACATGCACATGCACATGCACATGCACATGCACATGCACATGCACATGCACATGCACATGCACATGCACATGCACATGCACATGCACATGCACATGCACATGCACATGCACATGCACATGCACATGCACATGCACATGCACATGCACATGCACATGCACATGCACAT
>CAMIUK010000081.1:0-27500 GCA_946251905.1 Cryptocephalus moraei
GTGCATGTGCATGTGCATGTGCATGTGCATGTGCATGTGCATGTGCATGTGCATGTGCATGTGCATGTGCATGTGCATGTGCATGTGCATGTGCATGTGCATGTGCATGTTTATGTGCATGTGCATGTGCATGTGCATGTGCATGTGCATGTGCATGTGCATGTGCATGTGCATGTGCATGTGCATGTGCATGTGCATGTGCATGTGCATGTGCATGTGCATGTGCATGTGCATGTGCATGTGCATGTGCATGTGCATGTGCATGTGCATGTGCATGTGCATGTCAATGTGCATGTGCAAGTGCATGTGCATGTGCATGTGCATGTGCATGTGCATGTGCATGTGCATGTGCATGTGCATGTGCATGTGCATGTGCATGTGCATGTGCATGTGCATGTGCATGTGCATGTGCATGTGCATGCGCATGTGCATGCGCATGTGCATGTGCATGTGCATGTGCATGTGCATGTGCATGTGTATGTGCATGTGCATGCGCATATGCATGTGCATGTGCATGTGCATGTGCATGTGCATGTGCATGTGTATGTGCATGTGCATGTGCATGGGCATGTTCATGTGCATGTGCATGTGCATGTGTATGTGCATGTGCATGTGCATGTGCATGTGCATGTGCATGTGCATGTGCATGTGCATGTGCATGAGCATGTGCATGTGCATGTGCATGTGCATGTGCATGTGCATGTGCATGTGCATGTGCATGTGCATGTGCATGTGCATGTGCATGTGCATGTGCATGTGCATGTGCATGTGCAAGTGCAAGTGCATGTGCATGTGCAAGTGCAAGTGCATGTGCATGTGCATGTGCATGTGCATGTGCATGTGCATGTGCATGTGCATGTGCATGTGCATGTGCATGTGCATGTGCATGTGCATGTGCATGTGCATGTGCATGTGCATGTGCATGTGCATGTGCATGTGCATGTGCATGTGCATGTGCATGTGCAAGTGCATGTGCATGTGCATGTGCATGTGCATGTGCAAGTGCCTGTGCATGTGCATGTGCATGTGCATGTGCATGTGCATGTGCATGTGCATGTGCATGTGCATGTGCATGTGCATGTGCATGTGCATGTGCATGTGCATGTGCATGTGCATGTGCATGTGCATATGCATGTGCATGTGCATGTGCATGTGCATGTGCATGTGCATGTGCATGTGCATGTGCATGTGCATGTGCATGTGCATGTGCATGTGCATGTGCATGTGCATGTGCATGTGCATGTGCATGTGCATGTGCATGTGCATGTGCATGTGCATGTGCATGTGCATGTGCATGTGCATGTGCATGTGCATGTGCATGTGCATGTGCATGTGCATGTGCATGTGCATGTGCATGTGCATGTGCATGTGCATGTGCATGTGCATGTGCATGTGCATGTGCATGTGCATGTGCATGTGCATGTGCATGTGCATGTGCATGTGCATGTGCATGTGCATGTGCATGTGCATGTGCATGTGCATGTGCATGTGCATGTGCATGTGCATGTGCATGTGCAAGTGCATGTGCAAGTGCATGTGCATGTGCATGTGCATGTGCATGTGCAAGTGCCTGTGCATGTGCATGTGCATGTGCATGTGCATGTGCATGTGCATGTGCATGTGCATGTGCATGTGCATGTGCATGTGCATGTGCATGTGCATGTGCATGTGCATGTGCATGTGCATGTGCATGTGCATGTGCATGTGCATGTGCATGTGCATGTGCATGTGCATGTGCATATGCATGTGCATGTGCATGTGCATGTGCATGTGCATGTGCATGTGCATGTGCATGTGCATGTGCATGTGCATGTGCATGTGCATGTGCATGTGCATGTGCATGTGCATGTGCATGTGCATGTGCATGTGCATGTGCATGTGCAAGTGCATGTGCATGTGCATGTGCATGTGCATGTGCATGTGCATGTGCATGTGCATGTGCATGTGCATGTGCATGTGCATGTGCATGTGCATGTGCATGTGCATGTGCATGTGCATGTGCATGCGCATGTGAATGCGCATGTGCATGTGCATGTGCATGTGCATGTGCATGTGCATGTGTATGTGCATGTGCATGCGCATATGCATGTGCATGTGCATGTGCATGTGCATGTGCATGTGTATGTGTATGTGCATGTGCATGTGCATGGGCATGTGCATGTGCATGTGCATGTGCATGTGCATGTGCATGTGCATGTGCATGTGCATGTGCATGTGCATGTGCATGTGCACGTGCATGTGCATGTGCATTTGCATGTGCATGTGCATGTGCATGTGCATGTGCATGTGCATGTGCATGTGCATGTGCATGTGCATGTGCATGTGCATGTGCATGTGCATGTGCATGTGCATGTGCATGTGCATGTGTATGTGCATGTGAATGTGCATGTGCATGTGCATGTGCATGTGCATGGGCATGTGCATGTGCACGTGCATGTGCATGTGCATGTGCATGTGTATGTGCATGTGCATGTGCACGTGCATGTGCACGTGCATGTGCATGTGCATGTGCATGTGCATGTGCATGTGCATGTGCATGTGCATGTGCATGTGCATGTGTATGTGCATGTGCATGTGCATGTGCATGTGCATGTGCATGTGCATGTGCATGTGCATGTGCATGTGCATGTGCATGTGCATGTGCATGTGCATGTGCATGTGCATGTGCATGTGCATGTGCATGTGCATGTGCATGTGCATGTGCATGTGCATGTGCATGTGCATGTGCATGTGCATGTGCATGTGCATGTGCATGTGCATGTTCATGTGCATGTGCATGTGCATGTGCATGTGCATGTGCATGCGCATGCGCATGTGCATGTGCATGTGCATGTGCATGTGCATGTGCATGTGCATGTGCATGTGCATGTGCATGTGCATGTGCATGTGCATGTGCATGTGCATGTGCATGTGCATGTGCATGTGCATGTGCATGTGCATGTGCATGTGCATGTGCATGTGCATGTGCATGTTCATGTGCATGTGCATGTGCATGTGCATGTGCATGTTTATGTGCATGTGCATGTGCATGTGCATGTGCATGTGCATGTGCATGTGCATGTGCATGTGCATGTGCATGTGCATGTGCATGTGCATGTGCATGTGCATGTGCATGTGCATGTGCATGTGCATGTGCATGTGCATGTGCATGTGCATGTGCATGTGCATGTGCATGTGCATGTGCATGTGCATGTCCATGTGCATGTGCAAGTGCATGTGCATGTGCATGTGCATGTGCATGTGCATGTGCATGTGCATGTGCATGTGCATGTGTATGTGCATATGCATGCGCATATGCATGTGCATGTGCATGTGCATGTGCATGTGCATGTGCATGTGTATGTGCATGTGCATGTGCATGGGCATGTGCATGTGCATGTGCATGTGCATGTGTATGTGCATGTGCATGTGCATGTGCATTTGCATGTGCATGGCATGTGCATGTGCATGTGCATGTGCATGTGCATGTGCATGTGCATGTGCATGTGCATGTGCATGTGCATGTGAATGTGCATGTGCATGTGCATGTGCATGTGCATGTGCATGTGCATGTGCATGTGCATGTGCATGTGCATGTGCATGTGCATGTGCATGTGCATGTGCATGTGCATGTGCATGTGCATGTGCATGTGCATGTGCATGTGCATGTGCATGTGCATGTGCATGTGCATGTGTATGTGCATGTGAATGTGCATGTGCATGTGCATGTGCATGTGCATGTGCATGTGCATGTGCATGTGCATGTGCATGTGCTGTGCATGTGCATTAGCATGTGCATGTGCATGTGCATGTGCATGTGCATGGGCATGTGCATGTGCATGTGCATGTGCATGTGCATGTGCATGTGAATGTGCATGTGCATGTGCATGTGCATGTGCATGTGCATGTGCATGTGCATGTGCATGTGCATGTGCATGTGCATGTGCATGTGCATGTGCATGTGCATGTGCATGTGCATGTGCATGTGCATGTGCATGTGCATGTGCATGTGCATGTGAATGTGCATGTGCATGTGCATGTGCATGTGCATGTGCATGTGCATGTGCATGTGCATGTGCATGTGCATGTGCATGTGCATGTGCATGTGCATGTGCATGTGCATGTGCATGTGCATGTGCATGTGCATGTGCATGTGCATGTGCATGTGCATGTGCATGTGCATGTGCATGTGTATGTGCATGTGCATGCGCATGTGCATGTGCATGTGCATGTGCATGTGCATGTGTATGTGTATGTGCATGTGCATGTGCATGGGCATGTGCATGTGCATGTGCATGTGTATGTGCATGTGCATGTGCATGTGCATGTGCATGTGCATGTGCATGTGCATGTGCATGTGCATGTGCATGTGCATGTGCATGTGCATGTGCATGTGCATGTGCATGTGCATGTGCATGTGCATGTGCATGTGCATGTGCATGTGCATGTGCATGTGCATGTGCATGTGCATGTGCATGTTTATGTGCATGTGCATGTGCATGTGCATGTGCATGTGCATGTGCATGTGCATGTGCATGTGCATGTGCATGTGCATGTGCATGTGCATGTGCATGTGCATGTGCATGTGCATGTGCATGTGCATGTGCATGTGCATGTGCATGTGCATGTGCATGTGCATGTGCATGTCAATGTGCATGTGCAAGTGCATGTGCATGTGCATGTGCATGTGCATGTGCATGTGCATGTGCATGTGCATGTGCATGTGCATGTGCATGTGCATGTGCATGCGCATGTGCATGTGCATGTGCATGTGCATGTGCATGTGCATGTGTATGGCATGTGCATGCGCATATGCATGTGCATGTGCATGTGCATGTGCATGTGCATGTGCATGTGTATGTGCATGTGCATGTGCATGGGCATGTTCATGTGCATGTGCATGTGCATGTGTATGTGCATGTGCATGTGCATGTGCATGTGCATGTGCATGTGCATGTGCATGTGCATGTGCATGAGCATGTGCATGTGCATGTGCATGTGCATGTGCATGTGCATGTGCATGTGCATGTGCATGTGCATGTGAATGTGCATGTGCATGTGCATGTGCATGTGCATGTGCATGTGCATGTGCATGTGCATGTGCATGTGCATGTGCATGTGCATGTGCATGTGCATGTGCATGTGCATGTGCATGTGCATGTGCATGTGCATGTGCATGTGCATGTGCATGTGCATGTGCATGTGCATGTGTATGTGCATGTGAATGTGCATGTGCATGTGCATGTGCATGTGCATGGGCATGTGCATGTTCATGTGCATGTGCATGTGCATGTGCATGTGCATGTGCATTAGCATGTGCATGTGCATGTGCATGTGCATGTGCATGGGCATGTGCATGTGCATGTGCATGTGCATGTGCATGTGCATGTGAATGTGCATGTGCATGTGCATGTGCATGTGCATGTGCATGTGCATGTGCATGTGCATGTGCATGTGCATGTGCATGTGCATGTGCATGTGCATGTGCATGTGCATATGCATGTGCATGTGCATGTGAAGTGCATGTGCATGTGCATGGTGCATGTGCATGTGCATGTGCATGTGCATGTGCATGTGCATGTGCATGTGCATGTGCATGTGTATGTGCATGTGCATGTGCATGTGCATGTGCATGTGCATGTGCATGTGCATGTGCATGTGCATGTGCATGGGCATGTGCATGTGCATGGCATGTGCATGTGCATGTGCATGTGCATGTGCATGTGCATGTGCATGTGCATGTGCATGTGCATGTGCATGTGCATGTGCATGTGCATGTGCATGTGCATGTGCATGGGCATGTGCATGTGCATGTGCATGTGCATGTGCATGTGCATGTGCATGTGCATGTGCATGTGCATGTGCATGTGCATGTGCATGTGCATGTGCATGTGCATGTGCATGTGCATGTGCATGTGCATGTGCATGTGCATGTGCATGTGCATGTGCATGTGCATGTGCATGTGCATGTGCAAGTGCAAGTGCATGTGCATGTGCATGTGCATGTGCATGTGCATGTGCATGTGCATGTGCATGTGCATGTGCATGTGCATGTGCATGTGCATGTGCATGTGCATGTGCATGTGCATGTGCATGTGCATGTGCATGTGCATGTGCATGTGCATGTGCATGTGCATGTGCATGTGCATGTGCATGTGCATGTGCATGTGCATGTGCATGTGCATGTGCAAGTGCATGTGCATGTGCATGTGCATGTGCATGTGCATGTGCAAGTGCCTGTGCATGTGCATGTGCATGTGCATGTGCATGTGCATGTGCATGTGCATGTGCATGTGTGCATGTGCATGTGCATGTGCATGTGCATGTGCATGTGCATGATGTGCATGTGCATGTGCATGTGCATGTGCATATGCATGTGCATGTGCATGTGCATGTGCATGTGCATGTGCATGTGCATGTGCATGTGCATGTGCATGTGCATGTGCATGTGCATGTGCATGTGCATGTGCATGTGCATGTGCATGTGCATGTGCATGTGCATGTGCATGTGCAAGTGCATGTGCATGTGCATGTGCATGTGCATGTGCATGTGCATGTGCATGTGCATGTGCATGTGCATGTGCATGTGCATGTGCATGTGCATGTGTATGTGCATGTGCATGTGCATGCGCATGTGCATGCGCATGTGCATGTGCATGTGCATGTGCATGTGCATGTGCATGTGTATGTGCATGTGCATGCGCATATGCATGTGCATGTGCATGTGCATGTGCATGTGCATGTGTATGTGTATGTGCATGTGCATGTGCATGGGCATGTGCATGTGCATGTGCATGTGCATGTGCATGTGCATGTGCATGTCCATGTGCATGTGCATGTGCATGTGCATTTGCATGTGCATGTGCATGTGCATGTGCATGTGCTTGTGCATGTGCATGTGCATGTGCATGTGCATGTGCATGTGCATGTGCATGTGCATGTGCATGTGCATGTGCATGTGCATGTGCATGTGTATGTGCATGTGAATGTGCATGTGCATGTGCATGTGCATGTGCATGGGCATGTACATGTGCACGTGCATGTGCATGTGCATGTGCATGTGTATGTGCATGTGCATGTGCACGTGCATGTGCACGTGCATGTGCATGTGCATGTGCATGTGCATGTGCATGTGCATGTGCATGTGCATGTGCATGTGCATGTGTATGTGCATGTGCATGTGCATGTGCATGTGCATGTTCATGTGCATGTGCATGTGCATGTGCATGTGCATGTGCATGTGCATGTGCATGTGCATGTGCATGTGCATGTGCATGTGCATGTGCATGTGCATGTGCATGTGCATGTGCATGTTCATGTGCATGTGCATGTGCATGTGCATGTGCATGGCATGCGCATGCGCATGTGCATGTGCATGTGCATGTGCATGTGCATGTGCATGTGCATGTGCATGTGCATGTGCATGTGCATGTGCATGTGCATGTGCATGTGCATGTGCATGTGCATGTGCATGTGCATGTGCATGTGCATGTGCATGTGCATGTGCATGTGCATGTTCATGTGCATGTGCATGTGCATGTGCATGTGCATGTTTATGTGCATGTGCATGTGCATGTGCATGTGCATGTGCATGTGCATGTGCATGTGCATGTGCATGTGCATGTGCATGTGCATGTGCATGTGCATGTGCATGTGCATGTGCATGTGCATGTGCATGTGCATGTGCATGTGCATGTGCATGTGCATGTGCATGTGCATGTGCATGTGCATGTGCATGTGCATGTGCATGTGCATGTGCATGTGCATGTGCATGTGCATGTGCATGTGCATGTGCATGTGCATGTCCATGTGCATGTGCAAGTGCATGTGCATGTGCATGTGCATGTGCATGTGCATGTGCATGTGCATGTGCATGTGCATGTGCATGTGCATGTGCATGTGCATGTGCATGTGCATGTGCATGTGCATGTGCATGTGCATGCGCATGTGCATGCGCATGTGCATGTGCATGTGCATGTGCATGTGCATGTGCATGTGTATGTGCATATGCATGCGCATATGCATGTGGCATGTGCATGTGCATGTGCATGTGTATGTGCATGTGCATGTGCATGGGCATGTGCATGTGCATGTGCATGTGCATGTGTATGTGCATGTGCATGTGCATGTGCATTTGCATGTGCATGTGCATGTGCATGTGCATGTGCATGTGCATGTGCATGTGCATGTGCATGTGCATGTGCATGTGCATGTGCATGTGAATGTGCATGTGCATGTGAATGTGCATGTGCATGTGCATGTGCATGTGCATGTGCATGTGCATGTGCATGTGCATGTTGCATGTGCATGTGCATGTGCATGTGCATGTGCATGTGCATGTGCATGTGCATGTGGCATGTGCATGTGCATGTGCATGTGCATGTGCATGTGCATGTGTATGTGCATGTGCATGTGCATGTGCATGTGCATGTGCATGTGCATGTGTATGTGCATGTGCATGTGCATGTGCATGTGCATGTGCATGTGCATGTGCATGTGCATGTGCATGTGCATGTGCATGGGCATGTGCATGTGCATGTGCATGTGCATGTGCATGTGCATGTGCATGTGCATGTGCATGTGCATGTGCATGTGCATGTGCATGTGCATGTGCATGTGCATGGGCATGTGCATGTGCATGTGCATGTGCATGTGCATGTGCATGTGCATGTGCATGTGCATGTGCATGTGCATGTGCATGTGCATGTGCATGTGCATGTGCATGTGCATGTGCATGTGCATGTGCATGTGCATGTGCATGTGCATGTGCATGTGCCATGTGCATGTGCATGTGCATGTGCATGTGCATGTGCATGTGCATGTGCATGTGCAAGTGCAAGTGCATGTGCATGTGCATGTGCATGTGCATGTGCATGTGCATGTGCATGTGCATGTGCATGTGCATGTGCATGTGCATGTGCATGTGCATGTGCATGTGCATGTGCATGTGCATGTGCATATGCATGTGCATGTGCATGTGCATGTGCATGTGCATGTGCATGTGCATGTGCATGTGCATGTGCATGTGCAAGTGCATGTGCATGTGCATGTGCATGTGCATGTGCAAGTGCCTGTGCATGTGCATGTGCATGTGCATGTGCATGTGCATGTGCATGTGCATGTGCATGTGCATGTGCATGTGCATGTGCATGTGCATGTGCATGTGCATGTGCATGTGCATGTGCATGTGCATGTGCATGTGCATATGCATGTGCATGTGCATGTGCATAGTGCATGTGCATGTGCATGTGCATGTGCATGTGCATGTGCATGTGCATGTGCATGTGCATGTGCATGTGCATGTGCATGTGCATGTGCATGTGCATGTGCATGTGCATGTGCATGTGCATGTGCAGTGCATGTGCATGTGCATGGGCATGTGCATGTGCATGTGCATGTGCATGTGCATGTGCATGTGCATGTGCATGTGCATGTGCATGTGCATGTGTATGTGCATGTGCATGTGCATGCGCATGTGCATGCGCATGTGCATGTGCATGTGCATGTGCATGTGCATGTGCATGTGTATGTGCATGTGCATGCGCATATGCATGTGCATGTGCATGTGCATGTGCATGTGCATGTGTATGTGTATGTGCATGTGCATGTGCATGGGCATGTGCATGTGCATGTGCATGTGCATGTGCATGTGCATGTGCATGTCCATGTGCATGTGCATGTGCATGTGCATTTGCATGTGCATGTGCATGTGCATGTGCATGTGCATGTGCATGTGCATGTGCATGTGCATGTGCATGTGCATGTGCATGTGCATGTGCATGTGCATGTGCATGTGCATGTGTATGTGCATGTGAATGTGCATGTGCATGTGCATGTGCATGTGCATGGGCATGTACATGTGCACGTGCATGTGCATGTGCATGTGCATGTGTATGTGCATGTGCATGTGCACGTGCATGTTGCATGTGCATGTGCATGTGCATGTGCATGTGCATGTGCATGTGCATGTGCATGTGCATGTGTATGTGCATGTGCATGTGCATGTGCATGTGCATGTGCATGTGCATGTGCATGTGCATGTGCATGTGCATGTGCATGTGCATGTGCATGTGCATGTGCATGTGCATGTGCATGTGCATGTGCATGTGCATGTGCATGTGCATGTGCATGTGCATGTGCATGTGCATGTTCATGTGCATGTGCATGTGCATGTGCATGTGCATGTGCATGCGCATGCGCATGTGCATGTGCATGTGCATGTGCATGTGCATGTGCATGTGCATGTGCATGTGCATGTGCATGTGCATGTGCATGTGCATGTGCATGTGCATGTGCATGTGCATGTGCATGTGCATGTGCATGTGCATGTTCATGTGCATGTGCATGTGCATGTGCATGTGCATGTTTATGTGCATGTGCATGTGCATGTGCATGTGCATGTGCATGTGCATGTGCATGTGCATGTGCATGTGCATGTGCATGTGCATGTGCATGTGCATGTGCATGTGCAATGTGCATGTGCATGTGCATGTGCATGCATGTGCATGTGCATGTGCATGTGCATGTGCATGTGCATGTGCATGTGCATGTGCAATGTGCATGTGCATGTGCATGTGCATGTGCATGTCCATGTGCATGTGCAAGTGCATGTGCATGTGCATGTGCATGTGCATGTGCATGTGCATGTGCATGTGCATGTGCATGTGCATGTGCATGTGCATGTGCATGTGCATGTGCATGTGCATGTGCATGTGCATGTGCATGTGCATGTGCATGCGCATGTGCATGCGCATGTGCATGTGCATGTGCATGTGCATGTGCATGTGTATGTGCATATGCATGCGCATATGCATGTGCATGTGCATGTGCATGTGCATGTGCATGTGTATGTGCATGTGCATGTGCATGGGCATGTGCATGTGCATGTGCATGTGCATGTGTATGTGCATGTGCATGTGCATGTGCATTTGCATGTGCATGTGCATGTGCATGTGCATGTGCATGTGAATGTGCATGTGCATGTGAATGTGCATGTGCATGTGCATGTGCATGTGCATGTGCATGTGCATGTGCATGTGCATGTGCATGTGCATGTGCATGTGCATGTGCATGTGCATGTGCATGTGCATGTGCATGTGCATGTGCATGTGCATGTGTATGTGCATGTGAATGTGCATGTGCATGTGCATGTGCATGTGCATGGGCATGTGCATGTGCATGTGCATGTGCATGTGCATGTGCATTAGCATGTGCATGTGCATGTGCATGTTCATGTGCATGGGCATGTGCATGTGCATGTGCATGGTGCATGTGCATGTGCATGGGCATGTGCATGTGCATGTGCATGTGCATGTGCATGTGCATGTGAATGTGCATGTGCATGTGCATGTGCATGTGCATGTGCATGTGCATGTGCATGTGCATGTGCATGTGCATGTGCATGTGCATGTGCATGTGCATGTGCATGTGCATGTGCATGTGCATGTGCATGTGCATGTGCATGTGCATGTGCACGTGCACGTGCATGTGCATGTGCATGTGCATGTGCATGCATGTGCATGTGCATGTGCATGTGCATGTGCATGTGCATGTGCATGTGCATGTGCATGTGCATGTGCATGTGCATGTGCATGTGCATGTGCATGTGCAATGTGCATGTGCATGTGCATGTGCATGTGCATGTGCATGTGCATGTGCATGTGCATGTGCATGTGCATGTGCATGTGCATGTGCATGTGCATGTGCATGTGCATGTGCATGTGCATGTGCATGTGCATGTGCATGTGCATGTGCATGTGCATGTGCATGTGCATGTGCATGTGCATGTGCATGTGCATGTGCATGTGCATGTGCATGTGCATGTGCATGTGCATGTGCATGTGCATGTGCATGTGCATGTGCATGTGCAAGTGCATGTGCAAGTGCATGCATGTGCATGTGCATGTGCATGTGCAAGTGCCTGGTGCATGTGCATGTGCATGGCATGTGCATGTGCTTGTGCATGCATGCATGTGCATGTGTGTAATGTCCTCTTATTACCGAGGACATTCTTGAAAGAAACTCGGAGAATAATTTGAAGTAACGTTGATTTATTGTTGATTTCATATACTCGGTTTGCGGTCTTTTACATACTGTAGTTTTAAATGATACTTTTTGAATCGATCACTGCGACTGTTAACATGAGTACTCAGCGTTCAACTGACGGCATATCTACAGGTGAACTGCCTTTCGTTCAGTCACCTGTTGACAAAGCATAATTGGAAATATGGTATTGAACGGATGTGCGATTGTCGTTGTCCGCGTAGGTATTGCTAAGTTCGATAATGCGTACTTAGCTATTTGTGAAATAAACGATAGGTTAATGTACTTAATTAAGTGTCTTTTACTTGAGGTCATAGAAGGGCATTACACCACCCCTCCTAAATGAGCGGACTCCGATATTGACGCGGAGTCTGCGAGAGCTATTTGACCTCGAGTAAAGAGCTGCAATAAGCCATAAAAATGCGTGATTATCCTATATAAAATATGGTAGATATATTAAGTATAAACACATGTTAAAATATTGAGTTATATACATCATGAAATTGTTAAAAATTATTAAATCTATTATTATATTATATGAAATGTAGATTAAAATTATTAAAAAGAAAGAAAAGGAAGAATTGACAACAATCGAAATAAGATTGTTGTTTTATTGCGAGACTTCGTAACATTGTACGTGTTAAACGACGTTCGTCTCGGGTTGAGAATGAATTCTGCGTTCTGCACTTTTTGCTCTCCATGCTTTAATAATTGCGTTGCTTTGGGGTACAGCACTTTTAGAGGTTATCTTAACAACTGGGTCAATGAATACTAATGGTGTTAAGTGCAAAGTGCAGTGTTATTGTACTAATTATATTTGCAAAGGAGGTTGTAACTATTACTTAGGTATGTATGCTATAATGCTATGTCGAAACTTAACTTATATCAGATTGTTTTTGTGTTTGATAAATGTAGATAAAAATTCGTTCGAGTCAGCGTTCCTTATTCGTCGGTTATAATGCTTACGTTAAGGATAGGAGAGAGAGAAAAGGAGAGAAAATGGAATGGTAGGTAGATTTATATATTATATTATTAGCTTATTAGTTAAATTAATTTTTATTACATATATATTTATTTTTTTTATAGTGGTTAAGCTTCTTGAGCGTCCGTTGCGGGGCCGTATGGACGCACACGGTTTTTGTGAACCTTCGCTGTTTTTCCTTCATCATTCGAGGTGACGCAATTCGGATCCTCTACTGTGGTAACTACAAATGGTCCTTTATACCATGGATCAAATTTACGTCTTCCTTCGTTTGTCAAGGTTACTAGGTCTCCGGGATTTATATTTAATGGTTTCGAATTTATGTTTACTTTTGAGTTTCTTTTTCGTTTTTCCATTTCAAGATGTTGCGCTACTCGTAAGTGAGCGTACTGTAATCTGTATCGGAGTTCCTGTTCGAACGCATCGATATTGTAACATGGTTCTATTTTACTGTTTCGAAGAGTATCTGGCAGATGAACCTGTCGGCCATATACTAATTCGAAAGGTGTGTAATTATGGTACGTGCTTGGTGTTGTATTATAGCAAAATGCGTAGTAGTGTATCCAGTTATCCCAGTCATTGTGAAATTCATTGATATACATTCGAAGGAATTCATTCAGTACTCTGTGATTACGTTCACAGCCTCCGATTGTTTGGCTGTGGTATGCTGTAGATATTTTGTAGGATATACCGAGTAATCGAGTCAGGTTCTCGAGCACCTGGTTCTTATACTCGGTTCCCATGTCTGTCCGAATTTCTTTCATTGGTCCGTATATTAGGATGAAATGCTTTACTAAGTTTTCCGCGATTGTATTGGCTTCTTTATTGGGTATAGGGATAACTACTACGTATTTTGTTAGTTCGCATTGAACCGTAATAGCATATTTGTTATCTTGTATGGTTGTTGGGAGTTTACCGATTGTATCTATACACACAATATCGAACGGTTGCTGTGGGGTTGGTGTTAATATTAATGGTTCGGGTTTTCTTATTTTACTTTTATTTATTTTACATTGGTGGCATTGTTGTGTAAAGTTTGCAACGTCTCGTGACATGCCTTTCCAAATGTAAGTAGATCTAAGCTTCTTCAGAAGTCTTTTTTGACCGTTATGACCACCCAGCAGCGGATCATTATGATGCTGTTTTATTAGGTGTTGTTTTTCCGCATTAGTCTCTACTTTTTGCCTAGCCCTGATGAGTATGATGCTGACTTTTGTTAAATAATGATTACTTTCCTCTTTCAGTATATTTGGAGTGCACTCCTTGAAAATTTGGTCGTTAAGACACAGTTTAACTTTTTTTATTTTCATATCGCTGGCTATTTTATTTAGCTCAGGCAGAACTAGCGCTAGAGCTGTTCTGCCATTAGCGACTGGGATGGTTCTGCGCGCGATGAACCTACCCTTATGCCTCAGTGACATCCTTAGATGTGTGGGCGTTAACTGAAAGCTTAATAGTGGTATTTTTATTACCTCAGCATTATTAAGGGCCTCATAAACTTTGGGCTCTGTGATTGCATTATTTACGGGGTTGTTACTCTTTTGGGGCTGGTCGGAAGATCGAGACTTTGATCGAGTTACTACTAGTACATTACTGACATTTTTTGCTATGGACTTAAGCTCGTCGATTGTGATGCGTGACAAGGCGTCTGCACATACGTTTTGTTCGCCTTTTACATATTGGATGTCGAAGTTGTATTCTTCGAGGTCCAATCTCATACGCGTTAACTTAGATGTTGGGTCTTTCATGGAAAATAAGTAGATAAGTGGTCGGTGATCTGTTTTGACTGTAAATTTAGTTCCGAAAATGTAGCAATGAAAATATTTTATTGCCCAATGTACTGCGGTCAGTTCTTTGAGGATTGTGGGCTTGTGTGATTCGCCTTTAGTAAATGATCTGGATGCGTAGGCTATAGGTAGATCGTTTCCATTGAAATTTTGAGAGAGAATAGCACCGCATGCATAGTCTGAGGCGTCTGTTGTTATTGTGAATGGTTTCGAAAAGTCGGGGTATTGCAGGATTTGCGGTGATGTTAGTGCTGCTTTTAATTTGATGAAAGAATCTTGACATTCCTTGGTCCATTCAAACTTCACGTTTTTTCTCGTAAGATGATTTAAAGGTGCTGTTAACTCTGCAAAATTTCTGATAAACCTGCGGTAATAATTTACAAACGCGACGAACCGTTTGACCTCGCCCGCTGCAGTCGGTACGGGGTATTTTTTGATGGTGTCATATTTCGTTTCGTCGGGTAGAATACCTTTATCGGTTATCTTGTGGCCTAAATATGTAACCTCATTACGAAAAAATTGACATTTGCGCGGGTTAAGTTTTAGATTGAATTTTCGACACGTTGCGAACACCTTTTGCAAATTTGACAAGTGGTGGTCTGTTGAACAGCCAATAACAATCAGATCATCCATGTATAAAAATGCTCTTTCTGGAGTAATGCCTGCGAAAGCTATTGACATCATCCTCTGAAAGCTATTTGGGCTAACTGACAAACCAAAAGGCAATCTCTTAAATCGGAAAGATCCAGCATCTACGCTAAACGAAGTTACGTCTCTAGATTTTTCGTCGAGTGGGATTTGGTGAAAACCAGATATCAAATCTAGCACTGAGAACCATTTGGCTCTTCCTAGTTGATCTAGAATATCTTCTATTCGTGGTAAAGGAAATTTATCGGCTAATAATTTTTTATTAAGCTGTCTGTAATCAATAACTAAACGCCACGCTTTTTCGCCATTTTGTGATTTTTTAGGAACTAGAAGAACTCGACTATTATACTCCGAGACTGATGGTTCTATAATGTCGTGTTGCAAAAGTTTGTCTACCTGCCTGTTTAATTCGTCTTTTTGAGTGTGCGGTGATCTATAGTTCTTTACATATACTGGTTTTTTGTCTGTAAGTCGTAATTTTTGTTTGTAGAAATTGTTGACAGTAACGTAATCAGAATCTAATGTAAAAACGTCCGTGTATTGTTCGCAAAGTGACATCACTTTGTCCTTCACGTAATCCGGTATTCCCTCGGTGTTGATTTCTTTACGGAATTTGTCTAAACGGTCGACGTTATCGTCTGTTAGTTTGTATATGTGAAAGTTGCGTAGGTCAGTTGTGTTGACTTTAATATTTTTTATTGTCACTGGGTTGTCGTTTGTATTTAGTAGTTTAATGAGTGGAGATTTGTTTGAGACTATCGTTCGAGCTATGAATACACCTGGATGTATTTCGTCATTAGTTACTACCGCGTCGTTTGTTAATGTTTTAAGTTTAGGGACAGGTCTAACAACTTCACATCTTGGTGGTAAGATTATTGTCTCGTCGTCGGGTCCACTAGAAATTGGGAGTTGTAACTTCTTGCGTCCTACTTGAACTGTCATGCACCAATTATCGTAATCTAATATACACTTGTACTTAGTAATAAAATCTCGACCTAGTATTGCATCTGATGGTATGGGAAAATCGGATGGGACTATCTGAAAAGTGTGTTTTACTTCATGTCCCTTGAGAAAAATTTTTGTACTCATTGTACCTAATGATTGTACTGCGCCACCTGTTACTCCTTTAATATTTGTTTTATTTGACTCATCTAAAATTTGATTGGGGTCTAATTTTGATTGTTTAAATATGGATATATCTGCCCCAGTGTCAATTAGAAATGAACAGTCTAAATGGGACATAGCAGTAGTAAGTACGATTGAATTTGAAAATGAGAGATCAAAATGATAAATATTCGCATCAGATTTTCCCTTAACCTCCGTTACTGGGGGTCTCGGCCGTTTCCCTGGTCGGGTTCCATTTCATCGTTGTTTTCCGATGAAAGGTTATATACCCGGGTCGGGTTTCCGTGACCTCGTGAACGATTTCCACTGCCGCGGATTCGTTGACTGCCGCGATAGTTATAATAGGATCTATTTAAATTCCCTTGACCTTGGCTTTGGCGGCCTCTCGAGCTTATCGCACCACGATTGTTGCGAGTATTATTATTGTTATGATTACCTCGACCACGATAATTATTACGATAAAAAGATGGTTGATTTCGTGTATAGAAAATACTAGACGAAGATGTTGGCTGTGTTGGACTAACGCTTATGAATTTAGTGAGAGCGTCTTGGATGGTGGAGAAATTTCCAGCTTCCATTACTATACTAGCTCTCTCTGATGTTGTATTTTTGATTATGGTTCGTACTGTATGTTCAGTGGCGTATTTGGTCGCCACCGCAACTGGTACACCCTCAGCTATATAGGCTTTTTGAAGTTTTTCCGCCAATATCTCCATTTCTGCCGCGTATGCATTAATGTCTTTGTGGTTCTGTTTGCAGTTAGATAATTTAGTTGCAAGCGACTGAGAACTTTCAGTTTGAATTCCTGATTGCAGTTTAAGAATTATATTGTCTAAGGTATTTTCATTTGTAATAAGGTCCCTCGCCTTGCCCGTTAAGCGAGTCTTAACGAACGCAATGGCATTGGGGCCATGATCATTGGAGATTGTTTTCAGCAATTCTAGTGCATCTATGAATGCACGGAGTTTGTTTGGTGAGCCATCAAATTCTGCTGGAAGAATTTGACTGGCGAGCTTGAAGAATTCAATGTTTGATAGAGGCATATTCGCAGTTTGAATTTCTTCGTCTGAATCAGATTCAGCTAGAGAAGAACTCGGATCTATATCCGTTAGCCAGTCGACTGGTACCACGTACTTAGCTTGTAGCGCGGCAAAAGCTTTTACTACTTTGTCTCTAATCGCGTGAAATAAGACTCGAGCTTCTGCTCTTTGTGTGTTATCGAATTGACTGTATGTTGACCGTAGCAATTTAGTAGTTGCATTAAAGTGATTAATTAAGGTATCCCTAATTTCGGCTCGTACAGTTTCAGACTTAGGTACTTCTTTCTTTATCGCGCGTTTGGATTGACTCACTGTTGATTCTTTTAATAGTGTCAACTGCCGTCTAATATCATCCCAAGATGATGACATCTATGGTCTCTTTGACAGTAAAATATAAGAGGTAGAGTCCAGTGGTTTTTAGAGTGTCACTAGGGGAGTAAAGGGTGGGAAACGTAAAATTGTCGCATAATCGTTTAACTCGTAATAGCAATTAGTGAGCAGCAAAGTCAAAGTAGTTATAAATTTTACGATAATTCAAGATTCAAGTTTATATCTTAGTTCTTAGCATAATTAAGTTGTAATTAATCCTTAGTCTAGATGATTTTTATTTAATTTTAGCTTAGATTTACGTGGGATAAGATAGTATATATGGTTAAAGTGCTTGTATATACGCAATTTGCAATTATTATATTCGCTAAGCATGGGAGAGAATAAAATGCAAAACTTACATTATTGTCCATTCCTTTTAGCGATAGGGGTACGGGTGTCATATCGGAGAACTACACTGTCACTAACACTGACCACTGACGCACTGACTTGTAAGTTCCTGAGGTGCAGCTAATGTCTGGGTTGTTGTGCTGGCCTAAAGGTCTTGGAGCGGGTCCTGGTACTGCCTGGGGGCTGGTGCCGGTGCAGGTGCTGGAGCTGGTGCCAGTGGGAAACGTTGGATGCCTTGGAGTGCCGGTACAGCTTGCGGTATGGTCATTGTTGAAATCGCGTATCCTCTTTGTATGTTCCTTTTGACATTTCTGCGGTACATTTGGAACATTTTTAGCAGGAACAGGGCAGTTAGGAGTCCTAGGATCGCGTACAGTACGACTTTCACATCCTTGGTGACGTTGTACTCCTGGTTCTCAACAATGAAGTTGGAGTTTACTACGCCGCTTTCGTGTAAGTCTTGAGTGCTCGACTTGGTGTTGCCCATCTCTTCTAATGGTCAGGATACTTCCACTTAACGTCCACTATGATTCCACTGGCAGGATCGCCATGTAATGTCCTCTTATTACCGAGGACATTCTTGAAAGAAACTCGGAGAATAATTTGGAGTAACGATGATTTATTGTTGATTTCATATAACTCGGTTTGCGGTCTTTTACATACTGTAGTTTAAATGATACTTTTTGAATCGATCACTGCGACTGTTAACATGAGTACTCAGCGTTCAACTGACGATCGCATATCTACAGGTGAACTGCCTTTCGTTCAGTCACCTGTTGACAAAGCATAATTGGAAATATGGTATTGAACGGATGTGCGATTGTCGTTGTCCGCGTAGGTATTGCTAAGTTCGATAATGCGTACTTAGCTATTTGTGAAATAAACGATAGGTTAATGTACTTAATTAAGTGTCTTTTACTTGAGGTCATAGAAGGGCATTACACACTGACACTGACACTGACACTGACACTGACACTGACACTGACACTGACACTGACACTGACACTGGCACTGACACTGACACTGACACAGACACAGACACTGACACTGACACTGACACTGACACAGACACAGACACAGACACAGACACAGACACTGACACTGACACTGACACTGACACTGACACTGACACTGACACTGACACTGACACTGACACTGACACTGACACTGACACTGACACTGACACTGACACAGACACAGACACAGACACAGACACAGACACAGACACAGACACTGACACTGACACTGACACTGACACTGACACTGACACTGACACTGACACTGACACTGACACTGACACTGACACTGACACTGACACTGACACTGACACTGACACTGACACTGACACTGACACTGACACTGACACTGACACTGACACTGACACTGACACTGACACTGACACTGACACTGACACTGACACTGACACTGACACTGACACTGACACTGACACTGACACTGACACTGACACTGACACTGACACTGACACTGACACTGACACTGACACTGACACTGACACTGACACTGACACTGACACTGACACTGACACTGACACTGACACTGACACTGACACTGACACTGACACTGACACTGACACTGACACTGACACTGACACTGACACTGACACTGACACTGACACTGACACTGACACTGACACTGACACTGACACTGACACTGACACTGACACTGACACTGACACTGACACTGACACTGACACCACTGACACAGACACCACTGACACAGACACAGACACAGACACAGACACTGACACTGACACTGACACTGACACTGACACTGACACTGACACTGACACAGACACTGACACTGACACAGACACTGACACTGACACTGACACAGACACAGACACAGACACAGACACAGACACAGACACAGACACAGACACAGACACAGACACAGACACAGACACAGACACAGACACAGACACAGACACAGACACAGACACAGACACAGACACAGACACTGACACTGACACAGACACAGACACTGACACAGACACAGACACAGACACAGACACAGACACAGACACAGACACAGACACAGACACAGACACAGACACAGACACAGACACTGACACTGACACTGACACTGACACAGACACTGACACTGACACTGACACAGACACAGACACTGACACAGACACAGACACAGACACAGACACTGACACAGAGACAGACACAGACACAGACACAGACACAGACACAGACACAGACACTGACACTGACACTGACACTGACTCTGACACTGACACTGACACTGACACTGACACAGACACAGACACAGACACAGACACAGACACAGACACAGACACAGACACTAACACTGACACTGACACTGACACTGACACGAACACTGACACTGACACTGACACTGACACTGACACTGACACTGACACTGACACTGACACTGACACTGACACTGACATTGACATTGACACTGACACTGACACTGACACTGACACTGACACAGACACAGACACAGACACAGACACAGACACAGACACAGACACAGACACAGACACAGACACAGACACAGACACAGACACAGACACAGACACAGACACAGACACAGACACAGACACAGACACAGACACAGACACAGACACAGACACAGACACAGACACAGACACAGACACAGACACAGACACAGACACAGACACAGACACAGACACAGACACAGACACAGACACAGACACAGACACAGACACAGACACAGACACAGACACAGACACAGAGACAGACACAGACACAGACACAGACACAGACACAGACACAGACACAGACACAGACACAGACACAGACACAGACACAGACACAGACACAGACACAGACACAGACACAGACACAGACACAGACACAGACACAGACACAGACACAGACACAGACACAGACACAGACACAGACACAGACACAGACACAGACACAGACACAGACACAGACACAGACACAGACACAGACACAGACACAGACACAGACACAGACACAGACACAGACACAGACACAGATACAGACACAGACACAGATACAGACACAGACACAGACACAGACACAGACACAGACACAGACACAGACACAGACACAGACACAGACACAGACACAGACACAGACACAGACACAGACACAGACACTGACACTGACACTGACACTGACACTGACACTGACACTGACACTGACACTGACACTGACACTGACACTGACACTGACACTGACACTGACACTGACACTGACACTGACACTGACACTGACACTGACACTGACACTGACACTGACACTGACACTGACACTGACACTGACACTGACACTGACACTGACACTGACACTGACACTGACACTGACACTGGCACTGACACTGACACTGACACTGACACAGACACAGACACTGACACTGACACTGACACTGACACAGACACAGACACAGACACAGACACAGACACTGACACTGACACTGACACTGACACTGACACTGACACTGACACTGACACTGACACTGACACTGACACTGACACTGACACTGACACTGACACTGACACAGACACAGACACAGACACAGACACAGACACAGACACAGACACTGACACTGACACTGACACTGACACTGACACTGACACTGACACTGACACTGACACTGACACTGACACTGACACTGACACTGACACTGACACTGACACTGACACTGACACTGACACTGACACTGACACTGACACTGACACTGACACTGACACTGACACTGACACTGACACTGACACTGACACTGACACTGACACTGACACTGACACTGACACTGACACTGACACTGACACTGACACTGACACTGACACTGACACTGACACTGACACTGACACTGACACTGACACTGACACTGACACTGACACTGACACTGACACTGACACTGACACTGACACTGACACTGACACTGACACTGACACTGACACTGACACTGACACTGACACTGACACTGACACTGACACTGACACTGACACTGACACTGACACTGACACTGACACTGACACCACTGACACAGACACCACTGACACAGACACAGACACAGACACAGACACTGACACTGACACTGACACTGACACTGACACTGACACTGACACTGACACAGACACTGACACTGACACAGACACTGACACTGACACTGACACAGACACAGACACAGACACAGACACAGACACAGACACAGACACAGACACAGACACAGACACAGACACAGACACAGACACAGACACAGACACAGACACAGACACAGACACAGACACAGACACAGACACAGACACTGACACTGACACAGACACTGACACTGACACTGACACTGACACTGACACTGACACTGACACTGACACTGACACTGACACTGACACTGACACTGACACTGACACTGACACTGACACTGACACTGACACTGACACTGACACTGACACTGACACTGACACTGACACTGACACTGACACTGACACTGACACTGACACTGACACTGACACTGACACTAACACTGACACTGACACTGACACTGACACTGACACTGACACTGACACTGACACAGACACAGACACAGACACAGACACAGACACAGACACAGACACAGACACAGACACAGACACAGACACAGACACAGACACAGACACAGACACAGACACTGACATTGACATTGACACTGACACTGACATTGACATTGACACTGACACTGACACTGACACTGACACTGACACTGACACAGACACTGACACTGACACTGACACTGACACAGACACAGACACAGACACAGACACAGACACTGACACTGACACTGACACTGACACTGACACTGACACTGACACTGACACTGACACTGACACTGACACTGACACTGACACTGACACTGACACTGACACTGACACAGACACAGACACAGACACAGACACAGACACTGACACTGACACTGACACTGACACTGACACTGACACTGACACTGACACTGACACTGACACTGACACTGACACTGACACTGACACTGACACTGACACAGACACAGACACAGACACAGACACAGACACAGACACAGACACTGACACTGACACTGACACTGACACTGACACTGACACTGACACTGACACTGACACTGACACTGACACTGACACTGACACTGACACTGACACTGACACTGACACTGACACTGACACTGACACTGACACTGACACTGACACTGACACTGACACTGACACTAACACTGACACTGACACTGACACTGACACTGACACTGACACTGACACTGACATGACACTGACACTGAAACTGACACTGACACTGACACAGACACAGACACAGACACAGACACAGACACAGACACAGACACAGACACAGACACAGACACAGACACAGACACAAACACAGACACAGACACAGACACAGACACAGACACAGACACTGACACTGACACTGACACTGACTCTGACACTGACACTGACACTGACACTGACACTGACACAGACACAGACACAGACACAGACACAGACACAGACACAGACACAGACACTAACACTGACACTGACACTGACACTGACACGAACACTGACACTGACACTGACACTGACACTGACACTGACACTGACACTGACACTGACACTGACACTGACATTGACATTGACACTGACACTGACACTGACACTGACACTGACACAGACACAGACACAGACACAGACACAGACACAGACACAGACACAGACACAGACACAGACACAGACACAGACACAGACACAGACACAGACACAGACACAGACACAGACACAGACACAGACACAGACACAGACACAGACACAGACACAGACACAGACACAGACACAGACACAGACACAGACACAGACACAGACACAGACACAGACACAGACACAGACACAGACACAGACACAGACACAGACACAGACACAGACACAGACACAGACACAGACACAGACACAGACACAGACACAGACACAGACACAGACACAGACACAGACACAGACACAGACACAGACACAGACACAGACACAGACACAGACACAGATACAGACACAGACACAGATACAGACACAGACACAGACACAGACACAGACACAGACACAGACACAGACACAGACACAGACACAGACACAGACACAGACACAGACACAGACACTGACACTGACACTGACACTGACACTGACACTGACACTGACACTGACACTGACACTGACACTGACACTGACACTGACACTGACACTGACACTGACACTGACACTGACACTGACACTGACACTGACACTGACACTGACACTGACACTGACACTGACACTGACACTGACACTGACACTGACACTGACACTGGCACTGACACTGACACTGACACAGACACAGACACTGACACTGACACTGACACTGACACAGACACAGACACAGACACAGACACAGACACTGACACTGACACTGACACTGACACTGACACTGACACTGACACTGACACTGACACTGACACTGACACTGACACTGACACTGACACTGACACTGACACTGACACTGACACTGACACTGACACTGACACTGACACTGACACTGGCACTGACACTGACACTGACACAGACACAGACACTGACACTGACACTGACACTGACACAGACACAGACACAGACACAGACACAGACACTGACACTGACACTGACACTGACACTGACACTGACACTGACACTGACACTGACACTGACACTGACACTGACACTGACACTGACACTGACACTGACACAGACACAGACACAGACACAGACACAGACACAGACACAGACACAGACACTGACACTGACACTGACACTGACACTGACACTGACACTGACACTGACACTGACACTGACACTGACACTGACACTGACACTGACACTGACACTGACACTGACACTGACACTGACACTGACACTGACACTGACACTGACACTGACACTGACACTGACACTGACACTGACACTGACACTGACACTGACACTGACACTGACACTGACACTGACTCTGACACTGACACTGACACTGACACAGACACTGACACTGACACTGACACTGACACTGACACTGACACTGACACTGACACTGACACTGACACTGACACTGACACTGACACTGACACTGACACTGACACTGACACTGACACTGACACTGACAACAGACACAGACACAGACACAGACACAGACACAGACACAGACACAGACACAGACACAGACACAGACACAGACACTGACACTGACACTGACACTGACACTGACACTGACACTGACACTGACACTGACACTGACACTGACACTGACACTGACACTGACACTGACACTGACACTGACACTGACACTGACACTGACACTGACACTGACACTGACACTGACACTGACACTGACACTGACACTGACACTGACACTGACACTGACACTGGCACTGACACTGACACTGACACAGCCACAGACACTGACACTGACACTGACACTGACACAGACACAGACACAGACACAGACACAGACACTGACACTGACACTGACACTGACACTGACACTGACACTGACACTGACACTGACACTGACACTGACACTGACACTGACACTGACACTGACACTGACACAGACACAGACACAGACACAGACACAGACACAGACACAGACACAGACACTGACACTGACACTGACACTGACACTGACACTGACACTGACACTGACACTGACACTGACACTGACACTGACACTGACACTGACACTGACACTGACACTGACACTGACACTGACACTGACACTGACACTGACACTGACACTGACACTGACACTGACACTGACACTGACACTGACACTGACACTGACACTGACACTGACACTGACACTGACACTGACACTGACACTGACACTGACACTGACACTGACACTGACACTGACACTGACACTGACACTGACACTGACACTGACACTGACACTGACACTGACACTGACACTGACACTGACACTGACACTGACACTGACACTGACACTGACACTGACACTGACACTGACACTGACACTGACACTGACACTGACACTGACACAGACACAGACACAGACACAGACACAGACACAGACACAGACACAGACACAGACACAGACACAGACACAGACACAGACACAGACACAGACACAGACACAGACACAGACACAGACACAGACACAGACACAGACACAGACACAGACACAGACACAGACACAGACACAGACACAGACACAGACACAGACACAGACACAGACACAGACACAGACACAGACACAGACACAGACACAGACACAGACACAGACACAGACACAGACACAGACACAGACACAGACACAGACACTGACACTGACACTGACACTGACACTGACACTGACACTGACACTGACACTGACACTGACACTGACACTAACACTGACACTGACACTGACACTGACACTGACACTGACACTGACACTGACACTGACACTGACACTGACACTGACACTGACACTGACACTGACACTGACACTGACACTGACACTGACACTGACACTGACACTGACACTGACACTGACACTGACACTGACACTGACACTGACACTGACACTGACACTGACACTGACACTGACACTGACACTGACACTGACACTGACACTGACACTGACACTGACACAGACACAGACACAGACACTGACACAGACACAGACACAGACACAGACACAGACACAGACACAGACACAGACACAGACACAGACACAGACACAGACACAGACACAGACACAGACACAGACACAGACACTGACACTGACACTGACACTGACACAGACACAGACACAGACACAGACACAGACACAGACACAGACACAGACACAGACACAGACACAGACACAGACACAGACACAGACACAGACACAGACACAGACACAGACATAGACACAGACACAGACACAGACACAGACACAGACACAGACACAGACACAGACACAGACACAGACACAGACACAGACACAGACACAGACACAGACACAGACACAGACACAGACACAGACACAGACACAGACACAGACACAGACACAGACACAGACACAGACACTGACACTGACACTGACACTGACACTGACACTGACACTGACACTGACACTGACACTGACACTGACACAGACACAGACACAGACACAGACACTGACACAGACACAGACACAGACACAG